>KL198152.1:4102-17539 GCA_000697705.1 Botryobasidium botryosum FD-172 SS1
GGACCATCGAATCCTCTGCTGCCATCGACTGAAGGAACGCTAGGATAGACGAGGAGGGGATCCATTCCTTGCCGTTGGTTATGCAATAGCCCTCTTGTGCGGCAAAATGTTTTCTGACCCATGTTTTCGGGTCGTTCCGCTTGTTCTAGGTGCGCGGAGACATGAGTTTCCTTCCGCTTTAGGCTAGCTGCCTACGCCTACCATTATGAGGAGACCGCGCTCGGTCGCTAAAGAGATGGCGCAATACTGTCCTGGGGCCTCATTTGAGCGGCCAGCCGTAAGTGTTAATCAGTCGCCACTAGTGGTAGTCTGACAAAGACGTCGAGGACCGAGAACAAAGCAGCAAAGCGTGACGCGTGACAGTTTGTTTCCGTTTATATACAGCGTAAGACCATAAATTCTGCATCCGGTCACGAAACGTCGCTAGGATAGCGACGAGCCTTACGCTGTAATTAATTATCTTGCCGTGATACTAGTACTATGCCACCCTGAGCGGCTGGGAAATGTAGTGAAGGGGAACTTTGAGAACTGGCGTCGCCTTTGCCTCACACGCAGCCGTCCATATTAGCACCATTTACGACTGTCGCGCTCGTGATGATCGTGTTGAGGTCTCATTAGCCGCTATTTCCATCGAGACTATCGCATTCACTCGAATCAAATGCGCGCTTCCACATGAGATGGCTAATGCGTAAATATAGATCGTCAAAACATGGGGCATACATGATAGATTACACTACTCGCACGGAGCGGTGCTCCTCAAGGATCCTAAAGTGGCGGGCACGTTAGCTAGCGCGCGTGTGTGTAAAAAGCAGATTTACCTGGAGATCTCCTCGTCAAACACAAGCTCGTACTCTTTGGCCGGATTGAGAACCTTCAGCGCATGCTCAGACAGACCATTAATGTAGGCTTCCTCGTAAAAATTGCGCGGTAGGTTGGGAACATGAGAACGCTTGCTGAAGCGATCGGAGGGCACTCGTTCGCGTGGCAAGTTTCCCGGCGTAAACTGCTGGCGGTTCCCAAGCCTTGAAATCAAGTGAAGCCAATCAAGCGCCCTGAGCCACAGCCTTACACTAGGGTGCCTCCACGCTTTATTGATAACTCGGTATGAACCAATGCCAGCCTCGTGGTCTGTCTCATCGGAGCTCATACCATCGACCCCGAGCTTTACGAGGGCTTCAAAGTGTCGCTTGAGGTGATGCTTCCACACAGAGGCGGCGTGGAGACGACGATCGTACATCTATGTGACTTTTTCAGTATTCGAAGCGATTTCCTGATAGAGTGAGTGGACATACATTAAGCTTTCTTGTCCTTAATGCATCGCGCTTCTGGCGCGCTTTCCGCTCTTCTTCCGTATAATGACCCTCTTGAACCCTATACACCTCCCGCAGACGTTTGAGATAGGTAGTAAAGGCATGCTCCACTTTGTCAAAGGGAGTATCAGCAAAGATATCGTTGTCCAAGAAGGACTCGCAGAAAACTAGAGCGGCCGCAGAGTTCCAGGGGCCTTGCGGGTGTCCATTATAATCGATCCGAAAACTCTGCTGCGTTGGGCCTGGCAGCTCGTGCTTAACATGCTTCTCGACTTCGTCCGTGAGAGGGGGATCGGGCAGATTGGCATGCTTGGTGAAGCGTGTTGTGCGGTGAAGCATCGCTAACGTGTGCTGTCGAACTGCAGCCTAGGGGTGGTTAAGTGTTAGTTAGGAGCTGGCAAGGGTAATGCTAGCGCGTGTCACGAACAGCAAGCTCATTTTTCCCGGCATCCCTGGGTTTTCGCAAGATGCGACGCTTGCGCGATTTTTGAGCAGCCCGTTTTTCCGCCGCCGTCTCCCATTCGTCACTCTCATCGTCCGCAAGTACATCGTCGCCGGCTGGCTGTGTGGTAGTGGCGTTTCTTTCTGACATGATCACAGCCTTGAGAGACTCAAAAGCGTCCACCACTTCCGTGGTGAAGCGCTGAAAGGTGTCTTCGGTTACATACTAAGAGTTTCATCGTAGTGAGCAGTAGATCAAAGTCATCATTTGAGTCAGGGCATACCCGGGGAGGTGGCGGCGCACCGTTAGTCTGCCCGGTCGGCAAGGGCGCCAAAGTTCCCAGGGCTTGGGCTTGCTGATTCGGAGAGGATGTATGGGGCACTTGCCGGGAAGGACCCGGTGCACCAAAAGCGTTTGCTTCGACCCCCCGCTTAGTGGGCTCAAGTGCTAGACGCGGGGCGGGGATATCATGGTGTTGATTTTGAGCTGCCAACCCAGCGAGAGGACCAAACATGCGGTCGGCGCTGCGGGGAGGCTTGAGAGCACCGGTGCGCTGTGGTGGATCCGAGTTGGTGTCATCCGAAAACTCAAAGTTCTCTTGAGACGATTCGGGAGATCGAGTAGGCTGGGCGGGCGCCACATCCATGTTGGTTGATGCCGAAGCCGAGCTGGCCTCTTTCGTCAGACCGATTGGTGCTACGGGAGGATGCGCCTGTTGATTGTTAGGGGCATACGTGTGGTATACGCTGGGAGGACGGACTTGATGGTCGCCGGAAAGATGCGGCCGATGATCACTGGGAGGATGCGCTAGTTGACCCCTGGTGGAGACGGCTGATTGCGGGCGCTTCCCTTCTGCCACTGTGCTACCTTTGGCGCGTTTGGCTGGCGGCGCTTCGATCTGGAGTTGTCAAGGTGAGGGCTTACCAGTAAAAATTCGTGATAAAACTCACCACAGGTTCCTGCTCTGGCACATAGCTGTTGCGTCTGTGACCAAAAGGTCGCTCCTTTGCCCCACTGGACGTATCAAGTGACCGCTTCCGCGCATTTGCCAGCGGCAGATTTAGCTTGACACGTTCGACCTCGACATTCGAAGCCGTTCCGGCGGCTTCTGCAGTAATTCCAGTATTTGGGAGATTTGACTGGACGGCCTCGACCCCGTCACCCGACGCCGTTTCCGTGGCTCTAGTAGTAGGACCAGCCTTGCGGAAAAATTGCAGGGTGGTCTGCGTGCGCCTGAAGCCTGCGCGTCTCAGCTAACACAGCTATTCAGTTTGACGCAGATATAAGCCTATGCACAGAAATGCTCACCGGCTTTACAGCACGCGTTTTTTCGAAATTCGAATAAACAAACTGGACGAGAATTTAGTTGTGTTATCGGCATTGGCCTTTCTGGTACGACGTATGAGCCACTAACCGCAACAGAAGTAGCTTGAGCTGCAGCCTGTCATTTCTGTCAGCTCACGAGAAATAAAAGATACTGAGGTATAACATACAGGATTGGAGGGAAGAGCTTTCCCCGTACCGGATGGGGGGGCAAAGCGAGACCCATTACTAGCAGCAGCAGAAGCAGCAGCCGAAACTGGACCTGCAGCCTGCTATTTCTGTCAGATTAGAAGAAAAGATGACTTTAACACGTAACATACGGGATTGGTGCGGTGGATTTGCCCCGTACCGGACGGGCGGGCGAAACGAGAGCCATTGTGGTTGGACTGGTGTTAGGTTAGGATGTTAGATCAGAGGTGCAGTCAACACTTCAAGGTGTGGAGCTGACGAACAGAGGGCATATTGACGAAGAGAGGCTGAAGATTGAGTTGTTGGCTGGAGATGGTTGGATAGCTGGCGGCTAGGGGATGTGGTGTCAGCTTCCAGATGTTCGCAAATTCGACCTTTAAGCCTGGCAGACGGACGAACCCTTTGTCAGACTGGGCCGCTCCCATGTTCAAAGACGTGTGGCGAGGAGACGACACGAAAGACAAGTGACCTTTGTGCGAAGCGCGCCGTGGCGCCGGCGGAACGCGGCCCAGCATAATCCTCCCCGAGAACAAATAATCAGATGCTCGCTCTGCAGATTACCTGGTTAGCTCAATGGTTTTATGCGGCGTGGGTTTTTGGATCATCGCATGTTCGATCCATGGACGTGGCATTTTTTTAGCGTTCGTTTTGCATAAATGCGCAATGTTAATGTGCAAGACTCGTGTGCGCGAGTGAGCGGCGAGCGCCCAGAGAGCGTATACTTTGCAATATAACACAAAACACGAGATCAAGTCCCGCAGCTGTAAAGAGCCTTAGCAGGAACTTGGAAAATATGGCCGAGTCCTAGATATTATTTGCTGGGATCGCAGCCACAATATATAATCACTAAGTCCCTAGCTCTGCCCGGTTAGGATTCCGCATAACCACGCACTCACTTCCCCATACTCAACACACAGACTTATCCATATTCGTTCGTGCACTCTGAAGGTCAGCAGGTTTCACGTCACCTTCTGAGTCCCCGAATATACCAAGCGAGATAGCGCTGCCATGCCGCCCCATCACTAGTATTTAAACATTTATCAAGGACGCCTGCATAGTTAAAGGAATAGTACTTACCCGTTTCAGAGGGAATGCCACAAAACGAGAATCCGCGTAGGGACAATATGAAAAATGGGAGTTGATTTCAGCAGCTTGAATGATCTCCCATGCAGGCATCTCTTCGGCTGGGTATAACTTCGCCCCGAGGACAGGGAACTCTCGATATGGATCATCTTGATGATACTTCGGATCAAGGGGAACAAAATGCTTGACCGCCAAAAATTCTTCCACGATGAATCCCTGTGGTGACGTATCCGTACGCCGTCTATGAGTGAACGCATAGTGAATGCGAGCCGCAGTAGGTTCCGATTTCCCGCGAACAAGTATGTGAGAATCGCCCTCATGAGCTCGATGGATTGCAAAGCGGATCCCGTCGTGCGTCACGTGTCTTTTCTGCACAGCGTGGGGATCTAGGCGACGCTGACCAGGGGAAGGATGTAGCTGCGATGAATATAACTCGCGTCCTTTCTTTGCGTTGAGTCGTTTGACAAGGGCCTCATACACATCCACGTCGAGTTTCTCAGCCTTTGAGTGGTCAAAGTTGGGCGCGGCGGCGGTGCCTGAGTTGGATAGCAAGTCGGTCATGAGAGTTCCTTTGATCGGCTGAGAAAGACCCTCGCGCAGTATAGATACGACCTCCCCGAGGTCTGGGGGAAGGTCCGTCGATTCTAAGAAGCTCCTGAAGTTGCTGGCTTGGGCGAATGTCCGCATAAAAGTTTTTGCCATTTCATCTAAGAAGCGGATCGAGTTTGCACAGGTACCGGGCACGGTTACTGGCGCCAGAAGACTCGTACCTTGCTTGAAGTTTGTGGGTATTTTTTGAATCGCGCCGTTGTATCTCTCAAATGGGAAAGCCCACCACGAGTAGACGGGGCCGAAGAGAGAAATGAACTCCGGGATATGCAGCGACAAGTGCAGCGTCGGAGGCCATTTGTAGCGAGGGTAGAGCGTCTTCAGCCCCTTCAAGTAGCTCAAGAAGTGGGTTGTGTATTGGTCCGCGCGTGCTTGATTTTGAGTCCGCATCGTGGCTATCATAACAGCCGCCGCCAGATGAATGAAATTCTCCAGCATTTCACGGTATCTCCCCTTTTTGCGAGCCCAAAGGCGAATTAATGTGATCGGGAAGTGGATGGTTCCGGCCCCTTGCCACTCGTCCGCTTTTAGCTTCCCTTGATTAGCGACGCCAATGCGTCGCTGGATGCGCCCAATCCAACTAGGGAGGGTGGAACGGTCTATATCCTTCCATATCTCTGCTAGAACTGATGGCCCGAGGACATATGTGCGCTGTGGCCCCTGATCCACGGCCCCGATGCCATGCTTGCGACGCTAGTGAGACAAAAGTTTTAATCAAATCGCGCCTTCTAAGATGCTGGAGCCTTACCCAGTCGATAAGGCACGCCACCAGGTCTTTCTTTTTCTTTTTCCCGCCACAAGGGAGCTCGTGTTCTTGACAGAGGGCATCGAGGAGTGGGTTCGTGAGTCTCGCTAGTCCCTTATCTGTCCCGTGATGCAATACGTGCTGGGCCCATTCGACCGTTCCTTTTTGAGGCTTTGGCGCATCACCCCCAGCCGGACGAGGGCGCCCCTTGGCGGCCTTTTTTGCGTCACAGTACAGCCAAAATTCGCCGTCTCCTTCGGGGCACTCCTTCCCCATCCCGAATAGCGTGCGGCCATGGTGCATGATGTCGCGGAGGAGAAGCGCATGCATGGGCTCCACGAGCGTGTATCGAGTAGGATCCCAGTAAATGAGACGAAGGAACTCCGACCATCGTACCCCAGTAGCAGTCTGCAGGCGCGTTCTGGCAGCTCCTGAAGTTTGTCTCAGCCATTCATCCGCCAATTCCCGGTGTTTCTCAGGCGATCGGCGCTTCCAACTCTTATAATCAAGATTTTGGCTATCGCAAGCCTGAAGTGAGCAAAACGAGCAGAAATTGGCCGAGGATGCAGAGAGATGACCGCTTGTTTTGCGCGCGGCTGGAAGATCGGCCACAAGAGGGACTAGTGCGCTCTTAGTGGATCTGCCGTTCGGATAATTGTGGGTGCGAGTAAGGCGGATTCCATGCTCCCATGCTGGGACAAGGTGGTCAATGAGGGGACGCGTGACGTGGTTGGTTTGATGAGTGGATGGTTCCGATGGCGTTGGGATGATACCGACCAAGTACACGTTTTCGAATTTGTAGCGGCAGCGAACGGGGAGGTTTAGGCACACCATGTACATGGCACCAAGACTCTCCTGCTTTCCGGACTGCTTGTTCCCGCGCGGGTTGAGCCAATCAATATTGAATGCAAAGACATAGCGACCTTCCCCATCAAATGTCTCGCCTTCGCGTGGAAGAAAAGGGAGACCGTCGCTCCATAAGAGCTCACGGAGGGCGCGCGCATCTCCGATATCCTGCCACTCCTGCGGATCCTCAATAGAGAGCGGGCGATCTACAAGGTCCTCGATTCCAGGCCGAGAGAGGAATCGCCCGAGCCATTCGGGGAAAGGCTGGTACACGAAGCAGCGAATTGGCTTCCGAATGAGCCGACCTCGTAGTGTCTTTTTCCTCTTGAAAAGCCCAGCGCCGCATACTTTCCCTGGCACATTCTCATTGGTGCATTTTTCCGCCGTATCCTCGCTCAATGGATACAGACAGAAACAGCTCGGGCAGCAAACGAGAGAGATTGTGACGGGTTCGAAGTCAAAGAAGCGCAGCACCGTTCGAGGGTCGGTGGGAAAATCTCGAAAGAATTTTTGAGTCAAATCTCCATCAATTCCGCTGGCAAATGTCATCAGCGTAAGACCAATGATACATTTGAGCGTTTGGAGAAGCATCCGGCCCCCTCGGTGCGATAAGTGGAAGACGAATTTTAGCGCAACTGCCAGAAGTACGCAGGCGACGGCCAGGACGTTATAATGGCGGATGTTGGCTTCAAAATAGTGTGCTTTGACTAAACGTTAGATAGGGCAAGAAAAAGAAGGGCGGAGGGGGCCTCACAAGTGTCAATGGTTATACCGACGTCTCGAGATGCCTCGCCCGAGCCTCCTTTTAATCGAGCCTCATCCCACTGCGCTCGATGAAACTCTTGGCACTTCACTAGCTCCTCTGCAACCAGCCTTTTTAACCTCGCAAGCGTTACAGCGCCATCGCCGACAGCCTCTAACTTATTGAGGCGATACATGTCATCAGCGAGGTTCATCACATGCTTGCAGAAGAACTGGCTTTTTGCATCATGAGGCTTCACGGCGCATGGCCCAGAAACTAGACAGTCTGGGAACAGAGACTGCTGGTAGGAGTTTGGGGATGCGGCGGGATTTTTTCGGAAGCATAGGCGAGAGGGGAAGTTGTATGCGTCAACGCGAGACCGTATGTCTTGAGCGACAGATCCTATGTCCTGCTCCATGGCCGGAGCAGATCTAGGGAAAGGTAACTCGAGAGAAGATACGGGATCCTCTGGTACGCCAAGGATGCGATCAAAGCTCGCGCCCATAATTTCCTGCTGGCGCCCGTGCTCCTCCCCAAAAGTACGATTCGCTTCGGCGACATCTTCGCCTTCGCCCCCGCTTTCGCTATCGGAACCATGCATAGCGGCTAACGTCGCCGCGGCTTGGTGACGTTGATATGTAGTGTACGGTAGATACACCCCGGAAACAGACTGTCCAGTTAATACGTCCGTGCTCGTGTGAGAAGCGCACAATGGACAGGTGCAGAGAGTTCGAAGGGGCATAGCGGCTAATGTAAGGGCTTGTGAGATGGGTCCCAAAGCTTTTTTTTACAAAAGTACGACGCACTGATCGTAGCTCCTTGGACCTTGGTGTAGCTGGGGGATCAAACGATCGATGGAACCCGATGGGGCATGGCCAAACAGCTCACAACAAGCGTGATGCCGCTCCAACCGTTTCGACGCCACTGTACGCCACGGGGTTATGATAACTAAAAGAGCATTGGCTCCTTCAAGATGGGCAGATACGTATCTCCGCGACTAGTACTGAGAACTAGAGACGGAGGCTAATCGCAGCATGCGCTTAGGGAGGATGCCGCAGAAGAGGGGGATCGAGCGCCACTCCTTCAAACGACTGGGCTAGGTCAGCCCCAGCTGTTGGCTATCGCCACAGACTGGTACGCCTGCCACCACCATGACGCCCGCTGGAGAGGTAAGTACCTTGCAGCCGGCGCTTAGGTGTGTCGGAAGAGGGAGGTGCAAACGGACAAGTACACGAACTTGCGACCTATTTATGCATCGACTTTGCAGTTATATCATTCGACAGTCCCAGTTTCCATGCGGAGGTCGGCAGTTGGTATATCAACACGGAGTGAAAAGCCTCTATAGTTGCTACGGCGGCTTTGTGTTGCATAGCAAAGGTTGCATTTACGCCACTTGAACCGAGTGCGCCAGCATCAAAACGGTAGTCTTTTCGCACGTTCAAACCAGCTTCCTTTGACACCAATGCATGGTGCTTGGTTTTGACAAAGTGTTCCCATTCTTTGATGTACTGGCGAAATTACATGTATGACAGCCTAATCATAGAGAACCAAGTAGAATCATCGCTCCTTTGCACTTTCCTCAGGTATTCCGTGCACCTGCAAGCGCGGGAGGCATGTATACCTCGGATCCCCCCAGTTACTACGCACTTCGACAACGATCGCAGAGTAAGAATGATGCGGCTCTGTTTTGACCGAGAATGACTGAGTGGCAAGCGAGCTGTCTCTACTAAATTCGAACCGCGCGAGGAGGGTGGGGGCCATGCCGGGGATGGCGAGGCCGGCGTAGGTGGTTGGCGTATCGGAAATGGCGGCTTTTGATTCCTCATCGTCAGCGCGCTTCGTCAGACCCCAGATATGGATCCTTCGTGGCATAACGCTAGCCAAACCCGCGTTAGGAACGTGCATGACGACCTCCTTAATGAAAATCTTCCGCTCCAGCTGGATGCCAACCTGGCCCTTTGTGCCCGCAAAAGACCAGCAGGATGGGAAAGAATTCGATGGTTGTAATATGAGCTCAGGAGCGGCCACACCTCTAGGGAATAGGACGTAGACGAAATCGAGGAATGCAGAGTTAATGGGGGGGGCGTGGCCGTAGGATTGAGTGGTGGCGGCTTGAATTATAGAGGCGCCGTGCGTGGAAAGGGCAAAATTGTGCCGAGAGGGTAGGGAAGTAGATGTAAGGCCGCGCACCGACGCCAGCGCGCATGCCGATAGATCGAGTAGGGGCTCGTAAACCGCACATGTCTTGAGCATTGAGCGGGCTGATGATTTTATCCTTGCAGTCACCAGGCTTATCGTACCCTTCGCTCGTAGCATCGCGGGTATATCCATAGGTGTTGCGCCGTCTCTTTGCCACTCTGCCCAAACACCGGGCAATCTCGCATCATCCGCACCATCCCCGTTCAGTGGCGAATGATGCACAGCGTGCGCCTCGCGGGACCTGAGAGCAGCTAGAATAGTGAGAGCTGCAGCGGTGAGGCAGATCACTGCTGCTAAAAGGGATTGACATGCGGTTGATGGGGTAGAGGAAAGGCCGGGGGGTGTTCGGAGGGAGGAAGCGTTTGCGTTGGCGTAGTGGATGCACCTGAATGCAAGCCATGCGCTCATAAGAAAGACCAAAGGAGCCCACTGGTAGGCGCATATGGCAAGGAGAGCAGCGTTCCAAGCGGCGAAGAGAAAAAAAGCGGCCCATATCACGAAAAGGATGCAATCGGCAAGGCAGATGGTATCGGAGAGCGTCCAAGCGCGCGCCAACTGGCCTTTGCGCTGAGCTAACATCCGCTTTTCGTGGAGCTTCACGTTGAGCTGCGATGGGCGGCGGATAATTGCGTATGGCGACACGAGCTGAGCAATCTCAACTCTCGAGCGCGCACGGGGTGACAAGGGAGAGGCAGGAGTGCGTCCCCCGTCGGTTTCGCTGTTGTTGGGATCCATCTACTCTTTACTAGACGCCATGTCAGGCAACGACGGACCATAGTGTACAAAATTTATACATACTGTAGGGTCGGGGTTCTTCTATATGTGCGGCGTTGACGAAACCCGGGACGGCTCACGAGACGAAAAGTCGACGGAAAGCGTCCTTTGTTCCCTGCGGAATTTGCACCCGGAGACGCAGGACCACTAAGTAGATAGATGCTTATGTAAGCATGCCAGACATAACGGCGGAGGTTGATTCTTGGACGAGAAATCTGCTCAACTCCCCTATGGTCTCATAAACGAATCCGAGTGCACTGTAATCATCAAGTTCTGAAGCTGTAGTAAGCATGATAACATTTATGCGCGGCGAGAGGCTGCCGTTAACAAACGCCCACTACCTAAAGTTTCTGCATGCACCGAAGGACGGTGCGACCATGGCTAGGAGCGCTGTGCTCCGCGACTAAAACTCCGTCCGAGACCATCCATCGATAATGAACATCGCTCCTACCAGCTGAGCGAGACAGCTACACTAAATGAGACGTATTAGCTACGTCCATTTATATCACCATGGCTTTCCTAATAGCAAATACGAAGAGGGCGCCTTGAGGAAGAAATTGTTCCCTAAAGACGCATAGCGTAAAATTGACGCTTGCGGAGAGGTAGGAAAGGAGCACTTGTTGACACGCGCACAAATTTGCAAAGTTCTGACGTGTCTAGGTCATGGATTGCGTCGGTATCTAGGTACGTGCGCGTATACAGAAGGATAAGCTTGCACGTAGGTCTCTTTCAAAATCTGCTCTGCACGGCCTGCACGAATACTCGGTTGATAATCATGGGGATAGTGTCGATATACCTCTGGTAGATAATTGCGACTGTCCGTCATTATTCATGAAGATACAGCTATGTAGGAGTGTGCTAACCTCCGAAGTGATATCAAAGAACCCCCGAACACCGGCCATGACCTCCCATTCCGTCTCGTACTCTACTTCCTCGGGGCACATCTTGAGGAGCTCTCCAGCGCGAACGTCAAAACCAAGGCCAGAAAGTGCTTCCAGAGCGATATGAATATCTTGGGCGATGCCAGTTTTGGGTCGATCAATGGAGAGGTAGTGAGTGGAGACCCTGTTCGTCACTCGTGCGTCGAGAAACTTGGACAAGAAATCTTCGCGGACAGAAGCCATGCGCGCTTCGTGCAGAGTGAAGGTAGGATCAAACCATTCCATCGCCAAAGCGAGCGATTCGTTGGCATGTTCATAAGCTTCGTGGATCCCCGACAGCATGTCATTGCTTGAGGCCACGGGCTGTGAGTTTAATCATCTCGTAAGATTAGACATGTCTAGGCTCACAGAGTGGCGCAAGGGTCATCGCCGGCCTCCTCTCGGATCACAGCAATAAAGCCATCTCTGACATCTTCTAGACACGCCAGTGCATAGTGCCCCCAGTCCGATTGAAAGTGGCGGATGAGCTCGTCGCGGGTGGCGGTGATCGCTTCACCAGGAGCGCTTTCAATCATAGCAAGCCTAAAAGACACGTGAGGCTATCTTTCGGAGTAGATCTCATACGACATATTACCTAGATACAATCTCCCGAATGTCTTCTAAATAAATCAATTGATCGCCGCTCGACTGACCGCCGCCAATGCGTTTGGAAACCGAGAACCTGGGCTCCGTCTCCTGAATCTTGCCGTAAAACGTCGCGTATGCATCCGCTAGCATGGTAGAGATGCGAGGTGAAGCCGGCGATATGGCATCGCGGACAAGCTGAGTCACAGTCAACCTCAAGCAAAGGATAAACGAGTAAATCAATGCACCTCATACGTTGCGCGGAGCTCGACTGTCTGCTCCTTCCTTTGAGGTACAGCAAGGTCGTCGGTGGATTTGAGCGCGCTCTGTGTCCGAGTTTAGTAGTCTATCTATTTGATGCCTCATGAAATGGACCCTCACTTCTACGAGGCTTCGTAGGAATACCCCTGACTTTTGAGCTAAGGAGGGCTATTCAAATGTTATTCGTGTATGATTTTGGGGATAGGAGGCACGGGAAAGGCTTACCTTCGTCTCAACCGTATCATCCGCTAAATCGTGGATGGACGAGGATCTCTGTATGATGAGCGTGAGCTTCGAGCTGTTCTTGTCAAGGTGCGCCAGGACCTACCCCATTTTCGCTGGGGCGAGTCGCCGGGTAGGGGGCGTAACGGCGGTCCCTCGCATAGGGCGGACTAGGAGCTTGTGGCGGAGAATGACTTTTCGAGGGAGAATGACGCTTTTCTGCAGAGTTGCCCATAATAAGTGAGGATACCGTGTAAAGTAGCAGGAGGTCGATGGAGGAGGTCAAGTAGGCCTACAGTAGCCTCGATCCTTTGTTGCGTAGGATGACAAATCATTCTTGGCCCACGGAATGAGCCTATTGAATAAGAAATTACGTGTTTTCCGAGAGGCAGGGAACCGCATGGGAGCCCTGGGCTTCTGTACACTATTGGATATCATTCTTGGTGTGTAGAGCACATTTTCTCTCATCGTGAAATCGACGCTCACAGTTAATCATTAGCCAATTATTAACACTCCGTGGACCCAAACTTCGGATGTAAACTGAAGAAATCATAGCCTTGAGACGTTTCATTAGTGGAAGCTGCGGGTTCCCCTGAAAGTCTTCTGCGCAGTACTACTTTAGAAGAGTTGGATTCGTTCGCTCCGGTGATGTTACATGATACCCAAGTACGTGTATAGCCCCCTCACATTAGCTCTTCGCACGCATCGAAACCATCCAGATGCGAGCCGTAACGGAAGCGTCGCGATTTTTGGAGCCTCCTGTTCGGTTATGGGGCAATCATTTTGGTCCACCTTCAATGGCAAACATGCTTTCAGCACTAATTTTGTATAACCATCCCCCGACCGCCGGATTGCGAGCTAGGGCGCAGCTAGCTTCACATCGAAGATGCTAACATTCTCGCCCAGCTCATGGCTAACGCGGGCCGTTGCCGGACAATGGTCAAATGAAATTCGTATCGAAGGGTTTAGAGCATGGTAGATTCAAGCTCGCGCATCCTATCATCGAGTGGCGGAGCTGGCCCGGCGCGTGTTGGGAAGGCTACATCATGGATCTCTCGAAGTTTCTGCCAGAGCACCTGTTCCCCACGCGCGAAGGTGCCCATTTCATGGGTCCCGGCTATACGGGCAGATCCTCGTCGAGCGCACGGCCACCCTCATACCGTGAGTTAGCTCAGCGATGAATTTCT
>KL198153.1:10901-23801 GCA_000697705.1 Botryobasidium botryosum FD-172 SS1
ACTAGTGGTGGCCAGCACATATCACAGCTGCCACGGCGCTCCCTCCTTCCTCCCCACCACCACCACCACTCCTCCTCCCTCCTCCTCCTCCCGCGTCGCTCCCTCCCCTCCCGCTCCCTCGTTTCGCCTCCTCCCCTGCCTCTTCCACTCGGCAGGCAAACACGCTCTCTCCACACGTCGCAGTCGCGCATACATTACACATTCTTTCTGATCTCGATTTCAAAACCATGGGAGGCCATAGTAGCATACAGCAGAATTGGCCGGCCCCACGTGCGGGGCAGAACAGCTGGCGCCCCGGGCACCCTCACCGCAACGCGCCTGCCCCAAGTACCCAAGGCCGCCGCCATCGGGATCACGAAGGCGAATCGGCCAGGCCTCAAGCTCGAGGCCGTTCGCGCGAGAGGCGCCCCGAGCCTCGTGCCTCCAACCACCACAGTCAGCCAAGTATGAGACCTGTAAGGTACATCTCCCACATGCCATCGTCCGGCCTTTTAGGAGGTCTGCATAGGGGGAGCCCTCGGGGAACCCTGGTATGTGGTGAATTCGTCGTGAATTCGGGGCCTGAGGGATCCCTCGGGAGCACCGGCAGAACCTAAAACTCCTCCGTCTCGCCCAAGGGCTCCCTCGGGGAGGGCACGCGTGGTATGTGCACCTAGCAATTCCCCAGCGATTCCTCAGCACTTCCTCAGCGAGCCCTCAGCTATACTTGACCATTATTTTGAGAGGCAGCGCTTGGGTCTCCACTCCGCTTCATGATTATCAAATATCTACAGATTTCACAAGGATTGTGGTCTTGGTTGACGTCGTGGATGTTCCAGATTCTTTTGGGTGCATTATTTACAGGATGCTCAGTCTAATACAATAACGGGATTTGAGGGCCCGGGTGCGTTATTCGAATGAGAGCGAGTGTGTACTTGGAGAGTACGAAGCGTAGCTAGAATTTCGAGCCGCCATTCTTTCATGTCAGCTTGTGTACGCAGGCTCGGAACACCGGATTTTGCAAGTGAAATGATATCTGCGCAGACAAAGGCGCCGCAGTCAAACGTGTTAGCCTGTCGTTCCCCTCGCTGTTTCAGCGTTATTTTATTAGTGCTTGCGTCTAAACGGTTAAAGTAGGAGCTACGAAACCTTCTCAGGAATCCACTGCCAGTCGTCAAGGTTGATGTGGTGCTGATCAAAGAAATCCCGTAAGATCTCAAGAAGGACTCGGGCTCTGATCTGAACGGTCGCGCTATCGCCCCTAGCTTCGAGTCGGTTCGGAAGGCTATCGTAAAAGCGGAGCTGCTTCATATCCCAGCGGATTTCCAATAACGTCCAGTGAGAGGACAGGTGCACTGGAATAAGCCACAATGCGGACTCATCCGGGGGGCTTAACTAACGTGCGCCATGCGAACCATAAATTTCATTAGCACTGTGGTGGAAAAATAGATGTCCTTGTCTAACCTTTATTAAATTTTGCCTGATTAACTCTATAAGGGCTTGTACTTTCTGGCGATCGTCTTCTTTATGCGCACGCATTAGATCGCCGATGTGGACCATAAACATCGTCGATAGGTGATGTACACGCCTGCCGCACGATCGCGCGGCCTCGACGTGATACTCCGCAAATAGCGAGATCACTGTGCCAGCAAACCATGTTGCCCGCTCGGTAAGCCGACCAATGTCCCTCCCCGACGAAGTGTAGTTACCAAACACTCGAGCCTGCTCCGACAAGGAACTTGCCCTGTTTGAAATTATTTTTTAGTGAGACTCGGACCATGTGTGGGCCTTTGAAGGGCGTACTGTGTCATTTCCTTAAATGAAACGGGATCAGAGATAGAAGTATTGGGAGGCGAGAGGGCCGTGTGCGCGGGGGGTGGTAACGGTGTCAATTCAAGGGGCACAGGGGAAGGGGGAGAGGGCGAGGGATAAGAGCCGGCTCTGGAAAGGGAGGGGCGTCTTTGATGAGCGCTGGTGTCACCGAGAGAGACGTAGACTGTCGCGGTGGGGTCAGTGTAATCATCAGCGTCAGAACCGTTGTCGGCCATGTTGTCAATGATATCATCGGCCGGATCAACTTCGTCCTCAATGCTTTCGACATCCGAGTCGCTGTGATCGTCGTCCTGCGGGAGTATGTCGTGGAGTTTTGAGTATTTTCTACTGTACGCCACAATGGGCTCCAAAGATATAGGATGCTGGCTTTCGGGGAGCCACTGTACATCGGGCTTGATGGGCGCAAGGGCGCGGCGCCAGCACACATTGACTTCGTAGTGTTTCTCCAGTCGGCGTTGAAGCTGATATCGCATACCGGCGTTGTCTAAGGCCATGGAACATCAGTAAGCTGTTTCGACTGTACGCAAGCGTGTCAAGTAAGATTCACTCATGGTGCTAAGAGCTGTCTCGAGATTCAGCCGCTCATCTGCTAGCCAGGTCTGCATAGCCAAGCATTCTGCGTCAAGCCGCTTGATCTCCTCTAAACAACGGTCACGCTCAAGCATAGAGACTATGCCGCTGCGAACCTTTTCATCGCCGAGCCAACGGGGCAAATTGTCGCACGCTTCGTCTCCCAGCCCTGGGTCTTCCTGGAAAAGCTCATCATCAACGTCTAGCCGGAAGATCTTCCGTACATCTAATTTTTGGGGCGAGACGGTTTTGGGAGGCGCTTTGTGGCCACGTCGTAATGTTTCCATCTGGTCAACAAGTTTGTTGAACTGGGAAATGAGGGCGCTGATTCCATTATGGCGGCGGTGGATGGACTTTTTTGTTTGAGTGTGCTGCTTCTCTTCTATAGTCAACGTCAGCGTGAGGGTTTCAAATAGAAAAGAAAGAGCTAATGCGCACGCATGAGGTGATGGCGATAAACGCGCTCAAGCTTTGTACGCTCAAACTTGAATTCCACCACTTTTGTGCGGATGCGTGTCCTCAACACATGCGCATTCATCCGCGCGCGCAAGTAGGGGTTACCTTTCAGGTCAGAAAGTTGTTTTTGACCAGCTACGCCCAGAGCTTTCTCCATAACCTTCAAGCGGGCCTTTGTCTGGACGGAAGACATGCGCAGCTTTTCGATTTGTATCTCAAGTTGTTCCCGCGCTTCTTCGCCGGCCTCGTGAATTTGGGCACGCTGCTTCTCAAGCGCTTTGACGTTTGCGTTCGTCTCGTCTAGAAAATCCCTTTCCAGCATAACTTCTGCCACGGCCTTGTCAGCAATGTTTTTAGATTGTCCTGTGGTGAGGGAAAGCAGCGAGGGCACGTAGTGAGCGTGAGCATGAGTGACGAGAGATTTTGGTCAGCTCACTCGGCGATTTTTGTGTTTGCGTGGTAACCTGCGTTTTCCACTCTGACTGGAGCACGCTGAGAGGCACGCCACAGTCGTAGAGACCAGCGTTTGCCACGGCCAAACGTTTCCGGCATGCCTTGTACTGTCGTGCGATCCAGAGCGCTAGCCGAATAAGAGACTTATGATCTAAGTGATCGAGCCGGCAGTCGATTACGAAGAGCCGTCGGTGGAACTGTGAGATACAAGTAGCAAGTCAGACGATTTCCCAGCCCCCGTCGCACATTGCGTGGGGTAGCTCACCCCCGAGACCCGTAAAGATGGAATCAAAGCTTGTAAGGCGCTCCAGAACCTTTCGCATCCCTCCCCATTTGTGAGGCCGAACCCAATACATTTCCGAGGATGGTAGACGAGTTGACATGGCCACTGGTGTCCGTATGCGTGGAAAACGGACACCGCAAACCTTAGCCGAGGGAGGTACTCGGATAAAATTCCGTGCTTTTCCCAGCGAAGAATGAGATATCATTGACGGGCATAATGTATATGACTCCTTACTTTAACCATACTCCTATGCAACTGACAAGCGATGTCGTAAAGTAAGCCCACGATCCATGTTGGGGGAAGGTGGCGGAGGAGCTCTAGGAGCAGGGCGAATGCATAGTGCTGCCGCTCGCCAGGTGTTGTGATGTTGGCAAGCCATAGAACGCGATCGTGCCGGCAAAGCAGCGCCATGAGGCCTGTGTCAGAATAAAAGTTCTTTGATGCCTTTGCAACCTTTTCTTGCGCTGCGAGGAACGAGCGCTCGCAGTCATCCAAGATGGCTGAAGAGACGGCAAGGTCGACGGACGCGTTGCCCGTCGCTTTGGCCTTCCCTTTGCTATTGCCAGGCTGTTGCTGGCGTGCCCGAGCGACCCTCTCCTCCATTTCGCGTACGGCTTCAGCAGAGAGGAATTTCGAGGCGGGGTGACGCAAGTGCGGATCTTGTGCTGATTCCCGGCGTTTTTGTCCAAAAGTGGCGTCTAAACAAGCATGAACATCAATGCTGTTCCGCAGGGTGTGCGAGTCAGAAACGAAGCAATATAGTGGCAGTAACGGAAGGACAAACCCCGATGTCCCTAAGTTTGGCTTGGGTCCTCCAAAGCAAAGGGGGCAGCAACCACGAAGATATGCCGATGGACGGGCTAAGTCGGGTGCTGATGGCGTTGGTGGCGGAGGACCAATCTTTGGCGCACTTGCACCCGCCTCAGGTAGCGTGCTGGTGGATGCAGAAGAAGTAGATGGCGCCAATTTGGCAAGGGTGGGTGAGGTCGCGCTGGTGGATGCGATGGGAGTTGATGGGGCCGATTTGACGGGGGCGGGTGGAGCCCTTGATGCTGCTGAGACCATGGCGCTGACGCGGTGTACCAATACCTGATACCACTGTAATGCGGCGCCCAGACGGCGCCGTAATGTATCCTGATGGTTCCTTCTCGTCAGGGCACTGCAAGGGGGAAATAGGGGAAGTTTTACTTCAGATGGTAAGATATATGAACGCTGCTTCCAAAAGGCCTCCAGTGTATCTGCCCATGCTGAAACATTAGGGGCAGCATTTTGGCCATGTAATATAATAAAATCTAGGAGATGCAACTGAAATGCAATGGATGGGCGTGTTGGTGCACAAGGGAAATAGCCGCGGGCCATGAGCTGTCTTGCCGCAGACTGGCACGCGCAAACCATTAACGAAATGTTTTCGAATTCTGTTAGCCGGTAGAACCAAAAGCTCAGTAAAAAAATTCGTGATTGTGTGAGTATAGTGAGTGCGCATACCATTCCATCGGGCCAGTGTGAGATGGAGCTGTGACCGCTTACAGAAACAGGCTGTATGGCCACCAGAGGGGGGCATAAGACGGCCTCCCTTTGTAATGCGCTGGTATTCCATAAGTGGCTCCATGAGAGATGGAATGGTTGTATCAGACCACTGGGTCCATTGTGAGAATCGTCGGCGTTGGTGTTTGCCGGCGTCCCGAACTAACGCACGAGCAGCATTGACAGCATCCATATCCATACCAGTCTCAAAAGAGCTCTCATTGAAAGGGTCAGAGAAACCCAGAAAGTCTGGCTCATCCTGTCTTTTGGAGGGCGCTCTCTTTATGGCCATCTCAAAACCAACACGACCGTCGGATGGAGGCGGAACGTACACGGCCTGGGTGTATTTCTCACCATGAGGTAACGAAAGGACTGCATAGTCCCGAAGGGGACGTGGGAGTTTGGTTGCACCTGCCAGACGCCTTTTCTTTGAGGCCTGCTCAACTGGAATAAATGTGGTGGGCGAATTGGCGGCTGTAGGCGGCGGATCCGAAGGCTGAGTTGAGGGTTTCGCTTTGCCCGTTTTGCGGCGGCGTGCAGTAGGAGGCCGACCATGACCAAGGGCAGATGGCGGGAGACCCATAAATAAAGAGAGAAGGGTGGGTAGCGTGAAAAAAACAGTCAAAGGCGGCCGGCGACGGACGTGGTGTTGAGTACAAGTAGAACTTGAAGGGTAGAAGCAAATACACCTCAACACCGACATTGCTGTGCAGTGTATACTCACCACCACGCCTCATCGACATCCTTATCGGCCCTTGCCAAGTCGCATCTGAGCTTGGCTCCTTGTTGAATCTGAAGGTGCATATGTCGTATAGCATACGCAGGGCGCTGCGCTACGCGCAGCGCCCTGCGCATGCTACCCTACATAGCTTTCATCTTGTGCTACTTGCGTAGATTGTGTCATTGCCACCGAGTTGGTTCACATGGGCGAAGCTTGCCATCCCAGCATCTTCAATTAGCAAATGCCTCACACCTGCGGCGTGCACCCGCTGCGTAACCTGACAGACGCTTCTGGCGCTGTGTATACTCGTGTGCTGGCGTTAATTGGCCGAAAAGACTCAATGCTCACAGTCCGGTAGCAATACCACCGCAAACATTTTCTTTAGCGAAGCCAGCCTGTACTGCTCTTGTTTTTTTCTCTCTGAAATGCACGGAGAATATTGCAGGCCGCCAAGCTTCTTTCTTCACGTATGCCGCGCTAAATTTTGCATAGTATATATGGCTTATGATTGATCTTAGTGCCTAAGACTTTCCAGACTGCCGTCGGACAGCGTAAAGTTTCACAGGTGTTTGCTGTGGAGAGAGTTCCCAACATCTTCAGGTGTACACGTTTCACTTTCTAAATGACCACCACGACTGTCAAGTTAGACGCGCCAACACATGCAGCGCCCGAAGCGCTGCGTGTGTTGGCGCATCCATTCACGATCTGCGCTGCGTGCTCCTACCCTAAAGATACGCATGCCACTGTCAGGCTCAAAAATCGAACCATATGCAATGTATGATGAACACCGCGTGTATAGGTACGCCCGCGCGCGTTGCATCATGGATACTCTAAATTGAATGGGCTGACCATTACGACGTACGCATTGAATACTAAAACACGTGAGTACAGCCATCTAAGTTCTGCAGCTGCTTCTAACTGGGCTGATTACATGTGGGCGGCTCTGAGCTAAACTCGCCTGATACATTCAAAATTTCGAAGCATGAGCATCTCAATGTACTTCAACTGCTCACGTGTGAAGATCTCGGAATGTTCAAGGCATCGGAGCGCCGAGACCATCAAGCCCCACCTATTCTGATCAGCCCAAATGGCTTCGACCTCGCCCCATTGGTCAGAGTCCGCGCCAATATAATCAAGGTATTCAGCGAGCTCAGGAGGAAGCTCAGGGGCCGGCGCTGTCGACGATAAGGCCGCAGCAGAAGCCAAATCTGGTGACCCCGGCGCAATACCTCGGCACTGCGCGTTATACAGGAGGACCTGTTTTGATTTGAAGACTTCTCGCCGAGGTGCGATGGCGTCCTCAAAGGTGCCAGGAAATGACTCGCAGAGCACTCTGGCGTTGGGATCGTTCAGTAGCCCCGGAGAGAAGTATCGGACGGTGTTGCCCGACTCAGGTAAAGCCGCCAACACAATAAGGTCGGCGTTAGTTTGCTCGTACAAGCGCTGGGCCTAGGTACGTAAGTCTCTTAAAAGCAACACAAGTGTAGTAATCGAGGGGAAACTCACTTGGTCTATGAGCGCAGCTACCCCCATGTGGTAAGCTGGGTGCCTCTCGTACGCTTTATACTCGAAATTGTTGTGTACTGCGTGGGAGGGGCATCGGGAGTGCTTGCTGGGACGGAGACCGCCCATAGAGGGAGGCGGAAGGACAGAGGGGAGTGACAGCGGTGAGGGGCTGCGCGTTCCTAAAGCAGATATGCAGGAGGATGCTCCAACAAAGCGGAGTGATTCTTGTTTGCAGAAGAATGAGCGCGGGGTGATACAAGCATATGCGGCGCACATCTTACCGCCGGGTTTCAGCTTGACAAACGCATGGGCATTTGTGGTCGACATAGACGGACCTGTTAACGCGTATGTGAGCCCGGTGAGTGCTGCCAGCTGTCTTTGAGAAACTTACCACTCATGCCCTCCTCGGTAGCAAAGGGGTTGAATCTTTTCCGAGCCATAAGATGAGGGACAGGAGAAGAGGCGGGGACAGGCAGGGCACTTGCAGCAGCGTGGTGGGAGTGGTGAGTACTTGTGATTAAGGAGAGCGTCTTGTGGCCGGGCGGACCTTAAAAAACTGATTGTTTATTTGGTAAATATCCACTCCGGCGCGCAAGGCTTATGTTTGCTGAGTCATGCAGAAACCAAGGTTTTCTTTTGAGCGGTCATGGCCCCCATAAATCTGCGAAAGAGAAAACAACGCCAAGAGCCCCAAGAGGCGACGGCATCGTTGGACGTAAGCCCCTTCTAGATATCTCCATCATTTCAGAAATATAACCATGCCACGTTAGGAGAGCGAGTCAAAGAAAATCAAAAAAGTGCATTGGCCGGAAGATGTATCTGGAGGGCCAGGGAAGTCGGCCGTGAAGTCCTCAGGAATCACTCTGGTAAGTGAATATTTCCATATCTCAGATGATTCAAATGCTCATGTTAATTACATTAGAAAATTTCACGGAGGAAGGAACCCCAGGTCCGGCCTCAGGCTCTGACTGACACGGTAAACCTTGATGATTGTTTCCATAATATTGAGCTTGCCTAACAAACCTGTGGGTTTAGGACGAAGCAGCGTTGACCGTGGAAGAACTGCAAGAGCTGGTTCGCCAGGAGCAGGTGCTTGGAACCGCGAAACGTCGGGGGCCAAAGACCGCGAGAGTTCTCCAAAGTTTCACGAACGCAAGGATTGTACATCTGGAGGGTTTGATATCCCTTCGCACGAGCTCAAGGTCTGCCAGAGCTGAACATAGTTACTATGCTGAAGCGCTCTAATTTATCATCTATCATAGCGCCAGTACTGCAGCGCCGCCACAACCTGCTTCTCCCCGCGTGGCCACTCTCGCCATCGATATCCCGGCTACTCAGGCAAGCGATCCTGTCCCCAATATCGCTTCCAACAGTGCTGTTGCCGCAAGCTCAGCTTCCTCCGACTCGAGCGGATCCACCACCCAGCTTATTTCCAGCAGCAGCACCGTTTCTAAAAGTCAACCCGCCGCCGCCGTTTCCAATCCCGGCCCCAGCGCCACTACTGCAAGCCCCACTCCTTCCAACGTGAGTGTACCCACTGCGGGAATCGTTTCCGGTAGCGCCGCCATTTCCAAAAGTTACCCCCTCGCTTCGGGCCCCGGTCCCAGTGCCATTCCTGCCAAGCCTGTGTCAGGCCCTAGTAGCACTTCTGGCCAAGATAGCGTGGAAAGGGATGCTTTTGGCCCTTTTCAGCTCCACTCTCCATCGCCAGAACCCTTCCAGCTTGTATCTTCTGCGGAGGGACTTGAACTCGACGACCTGGACGACAATTTGGAGCCTACAAGCCAAGAGAAGAAAGTGCGACCCGGGCCGCTTACAAATGAGCAAAAGGTGACGTGCCACGGCATCGCTCAAGAATACATGGCCAAGATGCTGGCTTTGTCCGAGGAGTGGGGCGTTCACGAAACCACCGTGTCTCGGCAATGCGGCCTTGGAGTAAAAGAGCATAGGGGGCCAAATCAGTGGTGTATCTGGCAGGAAAAATGGTTTCCCGAGAATCCTCGGGGAGCAACAGGTGTGTGCGCTCGGTTTGTGGATAGCGGAGTCACAGATTTGTGCTGACTATAATGTAACAGAGACAAACGCACAGTGGCGCGAGCGCTGCTCTCAAGAGTATGACAGCGCTAAACAGGGACTTAGTGAGGAAGAGGAGAAGGCATTCCGGCAGGAGTTACTAGACTGGCGAGCAGCGCACGAACGAGAAGAAGCAAGCGTTCAGATTGACAAGGAAGGCTGTTGGAGAAAGATGAAGGAGGTCGAGGCAACGCTGCTTGAGTGGGTTAGTTGTTCCCTTTCATGTTCCAAATTCTGCTACGAATTACTCACCGTCTACGTACATATTATTAGGGCGCGCACTTATCGGCCCACTGGGGTATCGAAATCGTGGGCGCTCTTCTTTCAACCCTACCCGGAGACCTCACCGGTCGAGCGGCCAGCGTGCTCATTGGTGGTAGCAGCAAAGCGCGCTCGTGGTGGAATCAAGGTACCCCTGCCGCGAAAGCAATGTTACATGACTTGGAGCTATCAGCATGGTATGTCGTTCTGGTTTTGAATGCGTCGATCCCCCTGTGAAATGCTAAACCTTGCTTGGCAGGAACGCGGAGCAAGTCGAGAGAATCCGAAGCGGCCAGCCTTTGGAGATTCTTCGTATCTCCCAGGATCACCTCAGGAGTCTATGTTCACGAGGACTCAGGTTATCGTGGTGTGAGTCCGATCCCTCACTTAACCATGAAATCGAGTATCAATTTCTGACGAGCACGTTCCAAAGACGCTGTGTTTCCCCGCCGCGATAAATCCGATATCTACCCCTGGGCACAAGTGCCGAAATTACTCACTGCCGCACAGCGGACTCTCATCGGATGGGCGGCATTCGCTCCGCACCCCGGACAAGGCGAGGTAAAGAAGCTGACTGTTGCGCATCTCCAAACAATCGCTCGCAAAATCCTTGAAGACGAGAGTGGTAAAACAAGTGACCACGAAAAAATTCAGTATATTCCCTGGACTGACGGTATTTTCGGATCCCACCGCTTATTATTTTGGCGCACACTTATGTACTAAACATTTTTAGAGCAAAAGAATATGAGCCCCTCGAGTCCAATGTACAAAAAAATTCCTCTTGTCATCGACCAAAACGGCCGCGTTTTGAGGACTGTGGACGGTCCTGTTGACCTCCAGCAACCCGAAGCCTCTGAAGTTTCCTTGGATACAAAGGCCGCGGAACCGGAGGACGTACCAAAAAGCCGCAAGGGAAAGGAAAGGGAGACAGCTCCTGTCTCCGAACCGCCAACCAAGGGACCCAAGGTATCGAAATCGAACAAAAAAGTCAGCGCCCGGCAAACCACAAAGAAAGCTCCCGTGCGCATGCCCGACACTCTCAGCGATACCGATACTGAAAGTGAGGGAGATGAACGAATTAGCCTCCCAAGCTCAGCCAGCGATGTGAGCGGCACTAACCCAGCGAATACCCTCGACCGGGATCACAAGCCGAGCGACCCACCTCCGTCTTCGAGGCCAAGGCCCAGGCCTCGCAGGGCAGCTACCTCGACGATTAATCCGGAAGATGCGCGAAGTTCTTTCCAATGTAAGCCAAGTTCCTCTCAGCTACGCGGCGTACATACTCATTCACTGCTAACACCAAATAGACGGGGGCGGCTCTTATGGCGGCGACTACGACTTTAAAGAAGACTTTGATGGCACGCCATACAGCCATTCATTACATGGGGGCCGTCCTGAGGTCGTCGCTCGCGCCCAATCCCAGCAACCAACCGATTCCGCGCCAAGTAAGCGCTCATCCTGAACTTACAGCAGCGAACTTAGCTCACCGCTTGCTCTAGGCACTGGCGGGCGAGCTATACAAGCCGGTCGTGCTGCGCAACCGGCAGGGCAGTTTCCATACAGTGCCCATCCTTTCGGGGCCGCACAGCCTGTCCCGCGCGCGCCACTAATCGATCCATACCGACACCAGCTCGAACATCCCTCTATATGGCCACAGCCCTCTCCAAATCCACGGAATAGGCATTTGGGAACCGAAGCGACAACCAATACGCAGGCGCAAGCCTTCGGCGGCGCCACAGCGCGTCGGGAGAACGAACGGCCCTATTTTGACCAAACGGCGACCCTCAGTAACGCGTGGAGATCTAATGGTGGTGGTGAGGGGCCCTCTGCGGAAGGGTATCATAGTCGACAACGCTTCGACAATGTCGATTATACACGGCAGACTGGGCGACATGGAGGACCATACTGGTAGATCAATGTACGGTTATACATTTTTATTCAAACACGGCTACTGTCATCTACAGTACTGGTATTAGGCACCACTGAGGCAGGCGTCAGGTTCGAGCGCGTATGAGCCGAAAGCAGGGACCCGAACATAGCGTGAGTGTTGAGGAAATGCAGCATCACGGGGCGAGAGAGAGGGTTCGAGGATAATAGGCCGCGAGAGCGTGAGGGGGAGACCTATAAGGATTGCAGTTTTGGACTGCAGTCGTATTAGGCTACGGGTGACGAAAGGGTGACGCAAAAAAGGATGCCAATAACGAGAAAGAGATCCGGGCGCGGGTTGCAGCCCAACCTGGTTCATTAGTGATATCGCCCGCGCTTCGACAAGAGCTCAAGACTGTTTGGGGGTACGAAGAAATTGTCTCGACTTCGAGTTTTTACTCGCTGGACTTCAAGCTTCAAGCCGGCGGCCCGCCGCCTCAATACTTATAATAATATTAATCCTCGCGTGGCCGCGAGTTATCCTGCTGCCACATGCCGAGGGCGCCCTCAGGCCTTCCTCAGGATCGCCTCAAATCCACAGGCATTCAGGAAGCCCTCGAGCAAAATAGAGCGTCCTAAGGGCGCCCGCAGGGCGCCCTTAGGACGTCCGCTCGGGCGACTTGGACTATCGCAGTACCGTGCCAGAGCGCACCCAGGGCGTCATCTATACGTACGACCTAATAGGGGGAACGATACATAGTGAAGGGACCCACCTACAAGGTCGAAAAAATGGCGGCCTGAACTGCTCCAACCGCCGCCGCTCTCCCGCACCCTCCCACCGCACCGCGTCCCGTTCCCCCTCCCGCGTTCCCCACGATCGCGTCCCCTCTCCCCGCCGTCACGCGCCCCCTGCCCGCCGTCACGCGCCTCCTTCTCGCCGACGCTCTTCCTCGCCGCAACGCCGCGTCCCCGCATCCCGCTACCTCTCCCCGTCGCCCCGCCGCCGTTCCCCGTCGCCCCGCCGCCGTTCTCCATCGCCCCGCCATCGCTCCCCCTCCCGTTTGCCCTCGGGCTCATCCTACCGACCACAGGAACCTTCCGGTGACGAGCGTCGCCCCACCGGATCGCCGGCCCCCTCGCAGCCGTCCTGGCTCAAGCCCAGCTTTCAGCTGGCATTCGGCCTATTCCCATTCCGAACAAGCCAAAAGTCAAACCCCAAGGGGGTCGTTTGCTCCGAGTTGAGGAGGCACTTCCTGGAGCAGCACAGCGCGAGGGAGGAGAACGAGGTGTGCCGACACCTCATCGTCGATGGGGTACGCCGCTGCCTGATACCGATCAAAGTGCTTGAACTACCGCTAATCCTCACCGGCCTCGG
>KL198153.1:24995-48988 GCA_000697705.1 Botryobasidium botryosum FD-172 SS1
CGCTCGGCCATCTCAGCTAAGCACACGCCGCTCCAGCTTCAGTCCCAGCTGGTGAAACCGTCCGTAACAAAGCGAGGTGGGGATACAGCGCTTGTCGGGTTGGCTAGCGTTATGCGATGAGCCGGCCCCTCGAAGGCATAGAGTCAAACGCGCCCTCTCGTCGCCACGGCGGGAGCAATGCGTGCTGAGCTCGCGGCCGGCGCCCGCCCACTGTGCTTTCCCAGAGCGCTCCCAGTGACAGCGACGATATCGGCAGATGGTTCGTCCGTGTCTGGTGCGACTCGGCTGTAAAACGTTCGGGGCACGCGGCGTTCTCCAGCTCGACGTGTGTGTTGAAGAGGAGCGTGATGCCCATGGATGTCTTGCAAAATTGCCATTAATGGGAATCGGGTTTGTCAAACATGCGGACCACGAGCTGCTGTTATCAGCCGCTATCTTCCACCGTCGCCCGTCCTACCAATCCAAACCTGGCATCCGTGGTGCCGAGCTTTGTCGCCAAGCCACCCAATACGACTTTCAAATTTAGTGGCGCGATATTTTTCAGCTGGTCATGTCTCCTGCGGCTGGGTAGCGTTTCAACCTGGCGGGATCGATTCTCAAATTCGACTTTGACAGCTTCTGGACGGCTCTGGTGCGCACACCCATCATGCGTCTGCATCAAGGCTCATTCTCAGAAGTTTAGCTTTCACAGTCGGAATCTCGGAATTGGTGTTTTGATGCAGATCGTGCCGGAACTTCCATTCGCCAACATAACGAGCGCGGCGCTAGGCTGCCAGGCTCTGGCTGTGGTCAGTGGCCCCTATATAAGCGCACGCGATTCGGACACTGTCCTGATCCTTCCTACATCCCCTCGAGCACCCCGGTTATCGAGCCCTGCTAACTCTCTTTCTCGCTGCAACGCGTCATTGCCCATCTCAAGCTCTCGTCTACGCTGCTGCTGATTGTCATCGACCACCTGCTCTGCTCCCACGCAAGTGACTGCCACCGTCCCTCGCTGAATACTTTGCTAGAAACTAGACCTCAGCCATGACGAGGACTCGGACTCCCGTGTATACTGTTCCTCTACCTATGCGCTCTGCGCCTTGTTTGCAACCTTTGGCCTCGAGCCTTTGGAACGACTCTAATGCAAATAATCTATTTTGCGATGCCTTGCGTCATGGCATCCCGCGTTGCGTACGCCTAGCTTTGTTCACTAACTTCAGCGGTAAGCATCCGCTACATACACTGCGAACCTTGGCAGTCCTTATATATCTGAAACACTTGATGGCCTTTCTCCTGTAGAATCCGGCTATTGCAAGAACAAACCCACGGCGTATATATCCCTCTATACCACACTGGAACATATCCCCGATATTCTACGAGGGCTCAAAATAGCCATAGCACGACAAAGGGCGGGCCAGATCCAAGCAACAGCCCCCACCTCGCACCTCTCGCCGCTGCCAGCCGCTCGCCCCGTTCTCACTACTCCAGCTCGTCCCGTCGCTTGCAATTGCAATGCCATCTCTCCGCCGCATCCGTTGTACGTTTTGCGCTATGCTCTTCCGCATTGCCAAGTTTCTCACCCAACTCCGCAGTCACCTTTGCTCAGACCGAGCTTTAATGTGGCTCTCAGTCTCTACATCAAAATATATTCTAAGCCAGGCCCCAAGGGCTTATCTGCTCTTAAGTGGGACGCGTACGTATAAGCCGACCGATACGAGGGATAGGGGCGGTTCACTACGCGCATGCCGTCGCCACCTCTTTGTAGATGAGTAAGCGCTTAACGTCAGTCACATTGTTTGCCCTATCGCCCATCTTCACCGATATTGGTCAAACAGCACATACCCTGAGCAAGGCGCCCAGCGCTCGGTCGCTGCCACCTACACCTCCGTTATCCACGCTTTATGAAAGACCTAGGAGCGCTTGGAAAGCCGACTTCCGCGTGGAGCAGGGCATGGACAATTCCTCCCAAGAACCCATCGCCCTGGAGAGTCGATTCCGCTTATGAGCACAATTGTGGCGGGTGGAAAGGGCAGATGAGCGATGGTGTGCACCATGAGCGATAGGCGACATTGCGGCGTTATGGGCAGAGGCAGGGCCGTCGTGGACTCAGGTGCATATGGGTCTATTGCGAAGCTCTCGGCAATAGCGGTACGACCAGTCCATCGGTACAGGTACTACGGACTGACTGGTCGTACTGCTATTACCACTTGTTTCCCCTTAAACTCATACACTCCTGGCTCCATTACTGCATCCCGGGGGTGGATACCTAAAAGCTGGGAGGGGTCAGGTGTGTGCGTTTTCCGAGGCTAAGTCCATCAGGCCAAACGGATAGCTCTCGAAGTTTAATGAAATTGGGGCCGTCCGAACTTGTTTGTACAATCCACCGAGGGTGCACATCTGAAAACCGGATAGGAGCGAAAAGGTCGCAAATCTACAACCGGACCGTCACGCGGTGTCCCCTAGGCAAAGATATAGAATGGGGACCTCGTCGCTAGCCTGGTCTGTCTTGATCCAGGGAATGAAGAGCATACTTATGAGGGCTTTGTGCGCGAACACGTAACCCCCTTGCAAGTACTGGATCACGTCATCGCCTCACGGTCCACGCTTGACTCGTTGATTTCTGTCACTGTTGCAGTAGGCCAAAAATTTGGGGGATCAGCACCCATACCCATATCATCACCTACCCAACCGCTACTTCAATTCGAGCGGCACTTGACCTAGCAGATCTGTGGCCGTATCGTAATCGATTAAGTAGCAAAACGCACCACCTCAGGTTCGGTGTCTGATCTGACTTTGGCGTTCATTCGACTTCGCTCCTCACTAACTCGAGCTCGTTTCCCTTTCCACTAGGAGTAAGGCACTGAGGACAAACGGTGGCTGCGTGTCGCTCGTCGTTCACTTACGGGCCGATTTGTCATTCTCGTGCCAGTATTATTACATGAAGCCGAGCTCAGCGTTCTTTGTGAAAACCTCGCCCTTCACGTGGGGACGTTGTTCTAGGTTCTTATCGATAAACAGGGCCAGCTGAAACTAGCATTTATATATGTCCAGCCGTCTCACATTCAACGGGCACACGCATGAAGTACGCCGTTTTTCACGCGCGATATTAAACAGTGAACATCGCGACCCATCTCCTGACACCTGGACCGCTCAGACTTGCTTCTCGTGAGCTTTAGTATACTTCAAAACATAGACTCGGACACCCTCCGCCATATCTCTTTCAGCGGGCGGCTGCAGCTGATTTCCTGATTTAATTAGGTTGGGATACCGATGACATTAAAAGCATCTAGATGCGGAACATTACACGGAAAGCACGGAGACCGCTGCAGGAAAGCCGAGAACACAAAACGGCACCATCACCCACAGCTCGGATGGGTTCACGGCAACGGACAACGCGCGGCCGTTATGCAGTAGGCCAGCCACTCATACGCAACGCTGATTACCAGTGCGCATCGGAGATGGAATCCCAGCTCGGATCGATGCAACAAGATTGTTATGCGCGGCGCAGTGTCATTAGCTTGCAGGCACGCTTCCGCAGAGGTGCGGCACGTGGCATCGAGTACTCAATCTCGCTACTGCATAATATTCTGACAAGGAGCTGCCCTCCACGCTTCTTATCAACTCCCCGGTGCGGCATACTTACTACGGCCAGAAGGCTCCTCCGATAAATACCTAGGTCGGTCACCCCCCCTCCTGCTGGCTATGAACTCCTTGAGCGCAGCCATATGTTTGGCATATGTCGAGTGTAGCATTGCCGGGAGCTCAAGCCTCAGGCCTCGGGACTTTGCCGACAGTACTGCACGCTGCGTTTGCTTTGAAGACCGCTGGTGTCACATGATGCTGCTGCTGCTGATACTCGGACAAAACGCGAAGTCCAGAAATGAGTCCTATTGGCGTGTTGTGCGACGACTCCGTGACGTACAGCTTATCATGGAAAACCCGTTGGGTGAGAGTTCTAGATGGAAAAGAAGCGGTTCCCGTGGACGTACTAATGAAGACAGGGGTGATACAAGGAGTTATGAATCAAGGAGGGGAAGGAAACGAGGAATAACAAGCTGCCTCAGACTACACACGAAGAAAAGGGCGGGTAAAGTAACATGTGCAATTAAATTGGGAAAAAATAAAAGGTGTAGGGGCGAGAAAAGCAAGGGGATGACCGCTAGCGCGGAGGCGACGACGGAGGTGATTTCGGTAGTCGTTTCCGGATTGACTGACGGAGCCCAGGGAAGAGCGATAGGCTAGCACCTCGTCTTCGTCCCTTTAGCCCACTGCGATGAGCCTTCGATCGCTCAGACAGATCCGTCTGCATCCTCCTGATGGCAACGCCGCCCTCTTCGATATCGAAGTCGAAACCTCGACTCGGGGCAAGGTGCAGTCCTGTGCTCATGTCGGTGGTGCTTCCGCGCGCATCTAAGGCGTGCATGCGCCCGAGCCTGCTGCGTGGCCTGGGTCCAGGGGTGTCATCCTCGTCATCCTCGTCGTGCGGGCTTATCAAGAAGTGGCCGCCAAGCTGTGGGTCGTGAGCAATGTCCCGGTGAGGCTCCATCTTGCGCACCCATCGTACAACGTCGATGTCGTCGGGGATATAGTTGAATTTGAACGCTTTTGCCAGATAACGTGGGAGCACGGCCAGCGAGATGGTCAACGGGAGGCATAGCCAAAAGTAGGCTGAATGGAATAGGAACCAGTCGTTGCCGCTAAGGGAGTAAACGTGAACGATTAGACGATATTCCCGATGCTTTAGTGCAAAGTACTCACAATATATAGGTGACAAACCATCCCGGAGAAATGACGGAGTATATTGCCTATATAAAGATAATGTGATGAGGTCGAGGCGGAGTTGCCTAAGTCGAAGCAACGTACAGTGTATAACCAGATTAACACAACGCCGAAGAAGACTGAGAACCAAACCCATCCAGTCCACGCATGCGTGTTCAGTCCGTTGAACGCGTTGACAGCCATGACAGCGCTCATGACCATTACCTGGAAGGGATCATTCATGTGAGCTCGACTGTATACCATTATCATCCAAGAGAGGGAAACCAACCGTAGAAAATTCATACATCCCAATCTCCCAGCCATCTTTGCGCGGCGTAGTCGTTGCGTAAGTGTAGAAAACGAAGAAGAAGACAACGGCGGACTAAATGGTATCGAGGTTGTAGGCATGCACCGGATCAAGGCGTTCAGTACACATACCTGATAGATGCCATCGAGCATGTAAATGGTGAACACTCCAGATCCAAACCATCTGCCTTCGCGCCCATAGCGGTACAATGGTGGCAGAGCCATTAAGATGTCGTCGTCTGAGATATCAACACTATCATTCAGATTGGCCTCGAAAAGCAGTATCGCCTGCGTACTCACCGACGTTGCGGTCGAATAATCCAATAGCAATGACAGGTGCAATGGACCAGAACACGTTCCAGAACAGCAAATAGGTATACTCAAAAACGCTACAAGAGTATCGGTTAACTTTGCCGGCAAGAATACTCATGATTTAAAACTCACTATTGGGTACTCCAACCACAGTAGATCTGGAACCACCAAAGGACGCCGATTCCGACGATGTTTTTGTAGAAAAAGTTGAGAATCCTAGAGCAAGGAATGAGCTATGGATATACGCAGGCCATGGAGGAAACAAAGCACGTACATGTTCGAATTTCGTAAATAAGACCAGTGACCGTGGACAAAAAGGAGGCGTTTCAAATATCGGAACTACGGCCACGAATCATGTAATCAGACAGAGTGAAGTGAGTGAAAGGCGCGGGGCGTCATACCTGGGCAATGGCATAATCAGACGAATTCACAGCTTGTAGTCCCTCTTCTCCCGAGATACCAACGCCGACGTCCGCCGCCTGGATCATACTAACATCGTTTGCTCCATCCCCAATGGCGAGAGTCATCACACCGAGTCCATCTTTGATAAGCCGAACGATGTGAGCCTTCTGGATGGGCGAAACACGACAGCAGATAACGGCCTCGCAGCGAGTAGAAAGCTGAAGCAGCAGCTCCTTGGAAAACGGTTCCTCGAGTGCCTGTGATAAAGACGTAAGCACCCCGTTCGCAAAATATACCACGAGACATGGAGGAACATACATGGGTGAGCGCCTTCCCATCAATCACAAGGACAAATCCGCCAGGCCGATCCCCATTTTCGCGACCAATAATATCAGAAAGGCCCGTCCCGACACGTCTCAAGTTGAATGAGGTCCGGCTGCGAGTTAGCGAGCTCGAACGTCGCAGACCAGTAGGCGGAACTACGTCCTCCTGGTCGAAAATGCCGGAGTTGGGGAAGAATTGCTCCACAGCATCTTGCATCTGAGAGTAGGCCGACTTGGACGTGCCAAACTCCCCGCCACGCACGACAATGATGTTTGATTCCCGAGCAATGAGGTTGGTGCTCTGCCCGATAGCTAGGCGGGGAAGCGCGAATTAGCGTGAAGGAAAAGGCCGCAAGGAATAGGCAAGACACACCAATGGCCGTCTCCAGTTTGTCGCCCGTCGCAACCCAAACCTTGATGCCAGCCTGCTTCAGAGAAGCGATAGTTTCGGGGACACCATCTTGCAGCTTGTCTTCAATGGCGGTAGCGCCCAGTAAGCGGAGATCTCGTTCCATCCTATCGCAAACGGCCTCGATCTTCTCTTCGCGATCCTCCAGAGCAGTCGTGGCATCATGGTATTCCTCATTCCACGCTTCATACTCGTCATCTGCAACCGAGGATGCAGGTAAGAAAATGTTTCGTTAAAAAAAAATCGGGCTGATGAGTACGAGCCTGGGATGACTTTGTACGCGAGGCAGAGCGTCCTGAGACCTGTAGTATAGATTAGATACCTCAAGATTCTCATGGATGATGAGAAAGCATTTACCATCGCGAGCAAAATGTTCCAGATCCTTCCCAGTCTTATCCTTCATATCATCCTGACCCGCCTTCAGCCGCTCGAAGATCACGCTATCCGCACCCTTACACAGCAGAAATACCCGCTTATCGTTCTCGTCCATCTTCCGCACAATCACGCTCATCCGTTTCCGCGCGCTCGTGAAATCCAACAGATTCAGCAGATCGTATTCCTCGAGGGTTTCAGAGAACGGGGTTTTGAGCTTGAGTGTGTGGGTGCCCTTTTCGCGGCCCATGAACACAAAGCCGACGTCTGCAGCCGCTTGAACGAGGGCAGCTTCGTCAGGACTTTGTGCGCGGTACTCGATAGCACCCGTGATGCGGTCGTGCGCGGCGATGACAGTGTGACATAGTGAGAGCGTCGCGAAGAAGCCGTTGAGGTTCCGGGAATGAACTTGAAACTCCTTGTCATTCTCGGAGTCATTCATCGAGCGCCGGATATCCTCCATAAGACCCGAGTCGTAGAAACGGTGAGTACTGCTGGGCGGCGTTGGAGATTGCCCGAGCGTGGATGATGAAGGGTCATCTGTTTTTTCGTAACCGGGCGATCTGGAGCTCGAGGAAGAAGGGGATTTTGTGACGGTGCGGTCGGCTGGTGTGGGATCAGGTACATCATCACCCTTGTACACTTTTCCCCCAATCGAGCATTGCCTGAAAATCATGGCATTCTGCAGTAAGAAAAAGTTAGTCTAATCTCGCACCGAGAAAGCGGAGGACGCCAACCTGAGTGAGAGTCCCTGTCTTATCCGAAAATACGTATTCAATCTGCCCCAAATCATCCGAAAGATTCCACGACCGAGCGAGGGTCGCAGTATCCGTCTTCTCATACCAAATCTGCGAGTCGAAGTAGATGAATGCGGCTTGACAGGTCCGTACGGCTTCAATAGAAAGGTAGAGAGATATGGGGACCACGTTTTGAAATGTGATCAAGGCATTTCTAAGTTATAAGATTGAGCACGATGAGACAGTGGCATAGCGGTGCGGTACTTACGCAAACGTAACAAGACCATTGATGGAGGGATTATCGCCCTTTCCACCTTCTCCAAATGTCCAGTAGGAGTTGCCTGCAAAAGCGCGCTTTTCGAGTACGGAATCCACGATGGCGCACACGACAGCCATAACCGCAAGCAGAACAAGGTTGATGAATCTAAGGTTGGGGAAAAAAAAAATAGGTTATAGATAATAGGCCGTAGAAATGTGTGCTGCACGCACACTTGAGGATTCATCTGCCTTTCCACTTTACTCCGCTTGCTCGGTGTCCCACCAGAGTTCATCACAATCTTCGTATCGGTGCCGGTAAAAAGGACGACGCCAACGACCCAGTTTGTGTTACGAAGGATGGTACCGCGAAGGAGCACAGTTTGCAAATCAATTGGATGTTTCTCGCCCGACGCCCAAGTCAGCGTCGCGTTCAGCCGGTACATGTTTACCTCTGGCTCTCCAATATCAATGCGAAAAGTGTTGGCGCCATGACCTTTGCCCTCTATGATTTCGTGCGGTAGTCGTAAGTGAGCGAGTTCGGGAACGGCGTTGCGTGACTTCAAATTCGTCTCTCCGTCCAGATTCTTCGTCTCGATAAACGCCACTTGCTCAGGTTCGGAGGTGGAGCAAATGACGATATCCGCAGGGATAGGCTCGTCTGAACGAAGCAAGACGAAATCCCCCACACGCACATCCTCCCAGATGGTGCGTTTCCAGTGAGCTTTGGACGGATCATAGTCCTCTGATTCGGGATCTACATCCTCGGGGTGATCAACCTCGTCTGACGAACCGCTCTTGGCTAATGGCGGGATGCTGGGCACGCTGGGTTGTCGCTCTTGCAGCTCGAGAGCCTCCCCTCCACTCGGTTCAGGGACCGTTACTCCAACTTTCTTGCTCTTCCTGGTCGGAAGACCGGGCAAGAAAGTCTTGGCCTTGGCCGCAGTCACATTGGGATTGACCCAGTCTCCGCCAGCGAGAATTCTTGCCGGTGTATGATTGACACGATAATCAGACTGATGACGCTTCACGTCCTCGTAGCCGTCTTTCAGAGCAGTTACGGCCAAGACACCCAAGAGAGGAAGGATAACGAGGCCGGGAGAGATGGTTGAGAATTTAGGGAAGAATTGGAGGATGGCGATAGCGGCGAAAAAACTGAGGGGAGTTCATTATAAAAGAGAAATGGGAAGTGGCGAAGATGGGATTCGGCGTACATGTTGGCAATTCTTCGAAATTGTTCGAGCAAGTTTCTCGGGATAAAGGTGAAGATGGTGTACTTGGATGTTATAACCTGGTTCGTGACGTAGACATATTCTTTCTTGACTCGTTGCTTGTGGTTGAAGGCATCCTGAGGGAGATCCTGATTGACGTATATCGAGCGTGGAGGAGATGGAGGGGGTTTTCGGGCAAAGACAGCCTCAACGACATCATAATTGGCGAGGCGGTTTGAGAAACGTTCCCAAGCAGATGACTTTCTGGAGGGAGCCATGGGCTGTGGGTAGGCGGCGTGGGCGACGGGGCGGGCGACGAGGACGGGGGCGAACAGACCTCGAACAGACCTCGGAGGACGGTGGTGGGCGCAGGAACGACCTGGGAGATTGGAGTCTGACGCCTGTAATGTGCGGCGCAATGTGCGTAATCAGCCGAGCGTCCATAGCTGACGTAATCACGCTTACTTGCTCTCTTTGCCTAACGATACGAGCTCAATTTCCAGGTACTGTAGGGTCAATTAATCGTTTTGACTGGACTTCGCTTCAGGCTGAAATTCCAAAAGCTCAAGCCAGCTGGACAGGTAGAAGCTTACTTTACACTGCGCGTGAGAAGCGGGGTAAAATCGCTAGTCCTTACCAGCATGTGGACGTCGCTTGAAGCTTTGTCACAACAAACGCTCCCCCGAAGGGGAAGGTAGATATCGGAGGAGAGCAATTTCCAGGGGACCCGCGGCCGGGCCGGTCATCGCCTCTGATGGTCACCGATCGCCGCACTACACAACGGTGCTGACCATAAGACCCGGGATGGGCGGGGAAGCCGCAAACAGTTACCAATACACGTGTGGTAAGTAAGTATACAAAAGATGGGCGCTAGCGATCCTGGCCTCGGAGAGCTTCCTGCTGCTGTCGTTTGATTCAAGGGTTGCCCCCATCACGCATCATCGAGCTCGGTGCACAGAACTGGCCGTTCCGCGTTGGCGAGCAGCTCTGCAATCTTTTCGGCGGTGCCAAGGAGGTTGTGAATAGCCCCTGGATTAACAGATGCATGAGCATTGCCATTTTCCGACCGCAAGCGCGACGGGAGATGAGTAAAATACCCACGCTCATAGCTAAGGTTGAACAGGACCTTGGCATCGGAGATTATTAGCAAATGCGCGCGCAGGTAGCAGATATGGTAGAACCCACCTTCCTAGATTCGACGTCATTCAGGACCTCTGTCCTCAGTTGCTCATCCAACTTTTCCGACTCTGCAATTTCATTCAATAACTTTTTCAAGCTTGAAGACGGGGTATGAACAGAGTGCGAATGGAGGAATAAGACATGCTCGTGAAATACATGTGCATGCCGCACGAGATCTTGAGGGATTGAGGAGAGCTCCTTGAACACATCGTTCTGGGGTTGACGCATTGGCGCCATGACCCCTGAGGTCGATTCTTCTAACTGGGATAAAACGGCACAGTTGCGTGGAGGTGGACAGTTTTGCTCCTTGAAATTGGCTACCGCCCGGACGAATGCCTTGCTGTGCACGGCAGTTCTATACCGAGATGAGTACGCCTCCGATATGACTGTGAATAAAGTGTTCATTTTATTATAGATGATCGCATGGAAATGAAATCGACCTGATATAAGGATAGTCATGGCTGCGACACCGACTAGTGCCCAGACTGTGAAGATGGCGCGCCCTGCAGGAGACTCTGGGCTCAAATCGCCATAACCTTTAGCCATCCTACGAATCAGGCTCTCATCCAAAGCAGAGAGGAAGACAGAAGTGTTACCGATGGTGGTGAAAGTACAGAATGCTATACAAACATGGGTTATCCAGAGTTGGACAAATTCCAGGCGACATGACAAGCGTAGGCACTAACCAAACCAAATGGCCGTCCCATAGCTCCAGCCCTCCGTGTGCATAAAAATCAGCGAACCTAAGAGCCAGAAAACAAAAAAGGTAATCCAGGCCCCGAGCAGCTGGAGGGCAGACGGTCGATAAGATGATTATTATTTAATACTAAAGATGGCAGGATCACCTGTGATGTAATTGCATGCTGGTGCGGCTGATCTATCCGACTCTTGACGTCCTTAAGAAATTCACCCATTACATCTACTGCCAAGCTTGGCTGATCCTGCTCAGCTTGGGGCATATCTGCCTTGCGCTGCGAAAAAACGACATCAGTTGTGAACGAGTTCGGCCGAGCGGTCCACCACGACCACGGGCCTATTCTCCACCAGGAGGTCTTGTTAACTCGGACAATGTGATGCGGCAAGCCGGGGCATTTTTTATCTTCTGGGAAAAAGTCCGTCTTGGGTTCAACTAGAGGCTTGGATTCCGCCAACTTGCGCTGCGCAATGGTGTTCTCGAAGAATTCGACCACGGTTTCGCGTATAGTTAACACGGCAAAACCAAAGTTGATAATTCCTAAGCAAGCTGCTGTGAGGAACCGAGGATCGAGACCGTGATAATCGAAGCTGACAGACCAAAGGTGTTGTAGAACACTGCAAAGACGCGAGCCGACGTGCCATGAACAACGATATCACCGAAACCGATAGCTGATGAGAACAGTGTTATTTCCTTACGCGCATCTGAAGGATTTGAAGCGTTGGTACTTGCTCTCGATGGAAACGATCGTGAAATATAATCCTGAATAGTGATATCATGTTAGGTGGACATAAGGCCCAATCAAAACGGCGGCACAACTCACCATTTTGGAATGAGAGCTTGAGTAAGAAAGAGAAGGCTAGAGCCCCGAGGGCGATATAGCAAAGTAGGATTATGGCTACTATCACGAGGGTTCGCTGTTTACGAGTGAGGCCGCTTCCTGTTAAGCCCATTATTTAGGAGCTGTGAACGCCAAGCGCGATGATTACTCAGGGGCACTTGCCGCTTTTTGCAAAGTCTGGTGTGGTTCGCCAATCCCAGATAAGCGTCACAGTTGTAAACAGCGACGCAATAGTTGAGCAGAGCGTGAACCAGAAAGCTTGACCATACGCTGGAATAAGGGTGCGAGAGATAAGCAAGCCGGAATAGCGATGGCTTTCATGGGACGCAACTAAACCCGTCGGAATATCGGTGAGCAACTGCAAAGATGGTACAGGCAATCGCGTTGATTATATCTAGTGTCATGCAGGAATTCAGAATTTTGATAAGGCCAAGGTGATCAGGGCCTAAGCCGAGACGAGAATGCATTTCACAAACCGTGAATCGTGAGACCGATGATTGCAACCATCGTAGCGAGTTTAGGACTCTTCTCCAAAAATCTAAGTATGAGGGCGATATTGGCTATAAGAGCCGAGGCCATTGAAAATCCGAGTCCAACATCGAGAACTAAAGAGCACTTCGAGTCAGCACAGTTCGTGATGGGTTTGGGCCAAGATGGTAACATACTAGTTGGATTGGGCTGCCATTCTATAGTCAGATTGTCTTCCGTTCGGATGTACCACTTGATAATTTCAGATAAGTTATGGGCAATAACTAATACAAAGAGCGCATATTACATGTTCTGTAAGGCCTGTCGCAGATATTGGCGTGTTATCAGAAATTGTAAGGGAGGGGGAGAGGATAGGGCGAACCAGGGATTCCTAAGAGAATGGAAAAGGGTATTACGACCCCGCTCACTATGGGCAGTGTTCTACGCACGGCATAAGGCTAGCAGCGAGGAGGAGGGAATGAATATAGATCATACCGGTAGTTGGGAATATATTCGCTAGACCTATACCGAGAGCGGTCTTCAAGGATGGTTTTCCGAGTACGTGCGATCCACTCTCTCCACTTCGGCGCACGATGGATTGTAGTCATAGAGGTGATCGTAGGGAACCTGCTGAATATACGGCGAGTACGAGGCTGAGGTTCTTCCACGTCAGAGTAATCCTCTGGAGTTGGACGCATGTCCACGGAATCGGCTTCTGCAGCGTCGTCGACCATAGATGGTAGAGCGCTCGAGGATGAACTAATTTCAGGCTCGCGATTCCTTGGGCGAAGCAGAAGGGGCAAGAAAAACCAGATAGGCGGCATGTCGCGAGGTGCAGATAGCCAGTGAAGAAAAAGCAGAGGGTGTTCTGTGGGAGCAATGTACCACAACCTCAGCAAGGGTGCCCCGTGGGAGTGTGTATAGGTTGCCTGAAAGCGTGGTTCGCTAAATACTGGGGATAAATATCACGCCTTGCCGCACACTGATCATGAGTCAAAGTGGAGATATCGATGCGCCCACGACATGATGGTTAAGTATAGCCAATTGAGCCTAAGCGCCGACACACTTGACTAAATATGGTCTTCGGCGGAACCAAGTGCCTGGGAGCTAGCCTCTAGGGCAGGTTTGGGCCGTGAGCTGAGCACCTCCTGAATAAATGCGACTCATTCCTTGCTGCACCGGACAAATTGTGAAACTTTGGCGAAGCATCAGCTCAAGGAGGGACAGGAGAATCCGGCCACTTTGCTCAAATAAGCCAAAAAAAATTAAGGTGTACTCGATTGAGCTCGAGGAATGCACCACCGTGGGGAAGTGCAACGACGAAAGCAATCGTGGCGCTATCATGGAGGTGAAGGACCGCTCATCTCCGGTAGCTTCTCAATAGTAAAATTGTCCCACATTATATCGAGTAACGAGGCGCAGCGGTTCAGTATACCCCGAGAAATGCTTTGAACGCGTTTTATCACCATCTCGTGTAGCCGTCCATAATGGGTTATTTGGGCCAAGGTTGATGAAAACAACCACCATTTTTCCCCTCATAACCATCCCGGCGGTCACAGCAAAACGCGCGCTCTGCGTGAGGTCTGATTTCACTGCCAGCAAGCGATTTGGGTGGTGGCACAAATGGTGAAACATAAAAATCACGGTAATATCTTCCTTCAGTGATATCTCTATTGTGGCCGAGTCATTAGAATCCTCTTGAGGATATTCGAAGGGGGTGGGGGCGGGTGGTGACATATGCGATCATGTGGAAAGCTCGGGTTCCAAGTGGCACCGCGGCTGTCCGGTATAGGTGGCGGGGGAAGGCTCGCGCTTCCGAGCGAGGGGGCTGGCGACGAGTTTGCGCTATAGTTGAATAGCCATCACCGGTGAAGCCTCTCTGAGTCTACAGCGAGAGTACTGATTCCGGTGAATAGTGGAAGTCACACCCATCGACAGCTGCCTGACAATTGCAGAAAATTGCAGCTAGCAGTGAGCATTGGCTGGGAACTTGAGAAAAATAGCTCGTATACGTAGAGGCAGAAGACCGGACTCCGGCTAGTGTCAAGCTCCAAGTCGAAGTAGCAAGCTAAATTTTGCTTCCGATGGTTTTGCACAAGTTGGTGCGGCCCACAATACCGCATGAAATGCAAATTTCTGAGCAGTTACTCAAAATGTGCACAACAGCAAAATAAGAACACGACCCAAGGTCTGGGGCAACGTTGGGACCACTCCGGGAAATGGCTGCCATCTGACATATGCCGGGTCCCTCATCTTGATTCTCGCCATCAGATGGTTCGCCCTGCTTCACTGCTTACTTTTGTTCCGTAGCCCTTTCCTACCTTTTTAAGTGCCGGCTTGCTCAGTGCACCAGCGCCTTACACGGTCCTTGAAGCAGGTTGGCATCAAGGTTTGGGCTGTGACGGGCGACAAGCTGAAGACAGCCATCCGTACGTTTTATTTATTCTCCGTCGTTCGTGCCTCCGCCCTAATCTGCGCTTCTACATTTAGCTACTCCTGATACCATTTGTGATAAGAGGATCTTATGGGCCACTCCGTACACGACCGCTCATGGTTTTCTGCCAGGCCCATTTCCTAGCTTTACATATGCGATTTTTTGGCCCTTCGCCTACCGCCAGCATCGCCGTCTAGCCAAAGCCACTCGTTATTAACCGTACAGCACCGTATCTGATAATGATTTGATTCTCGTTGGTCCAAGCGGCCCTCACCGTCTTTGCTGGTCAGCAAGTAAATCTGCTGTATCTCCTCCGCATTTCTTGACTCAAATGCTGGTGGTTTTTGTGTACCGGGCGTATGCGACCTATTGGTATCTCTATACTTGTTGCACCGACTCTGTTGGCGATCGTGTACCGGGCGTACGCGACCTCGCGGAATCTGCCTCTGAACCAGCAGACCGCGCGCATACGCACCGAGGCTCTTGCGTACCGGGCGTACGCAATCCACCTGTGCGTCTGGTGTGCGTTGTGCTATCGCTACCACACACTTCGTTACCGCGCATCGAGCGCGCGCGGTCCCTCGGAGTCGTCTAAATCCGCGTTTGAATCCATAGAATTACCGTCGTTATGTACTGCGTGTACATCCCTTCGGCACCTCATGACCCCATCTCTCTACAGTAATGGTTGTGTACCGAGCGTATACAATCCTCTCGTGCAAGCGCCTTTGGCTGTTCTGTACCGGGTGTACATGCCTCAGGCCGCCCTCACCAGCGTCTTTTATCTTCGCAGCCAGCCAGTTAGCTTTCACCCCGCACACAACCTTCATTCTGCCAACGTCTGATGGGCACGTCATCCATTCCTTCAAGGGGAACGTGTCTGCACGTGCCACCTCTTGCTCCTTTCACCTCTCCATGATGTCTCCCTTATCGCCTTTCTAGATATAATTACGTCCCGTGTGCACACGCTCTCTTAGCCCACTTTTTCAAAAAAAAAAAAGAAGTCCCCTGTCGCTCTTCCGCTTACTCTCTGCTGGCTAAAACAAGTTTACTTAGATGCCGATGGCTGTTGCGTACCGAGTGTACGCAGTGCATTGACATCGTTGTATACTGCGCTCGCCTCCGTCGATGGTTGTGTACCGGGTATGCGCAATGTCTCAGAGTCTGCTTCCCTCTCTGAACCCCGCGCGCACACCGATGGCTCTTGTGTACCAAGTGTATGCAACCCATCATTGGTGCATCGTACTACTGTATTCATCTCCATTGGTTGCTGCGTACCGGGCGTACGTGGTCCTCTGAGGCTGTCTGAGCTCGCATTTGAACCTCATGCAAATGCCGCTGGCTGTTGTGTACCGGGTGTACACGCTCCTTGGGCATTTCATGGTTATATCTCCCTCCAAGTAAGTAATTGTGTACTGGGCGTGCATAATTATTCCTATGATTAGTGTATGTACCGGGTGTACATAGCCCACAGACATCTTGTATCATCAAGGGTACCCTGTTTTCTACAAAAAACCTGCAACTTCTTTATGCTTTCCCTTTTCTAATCAAAGAAAACCATCTGATCCCATCCGACAGCGCTTCACTTTTAGAACATGGCGCATACTCAAGAATGTTATTACTGTTCAAACTCGCATACAGAAAGACTTGTGAGGGGGCCTTGCGCCTTGTTGAACAGTTACAAAGCGCCAACCTCATCGCTCGGGAATCGAACATCATTAATCATTGTCGTGCTTCTTTACCTGCCCTTTTCTTCGTGTGTAGTTTGAGACAGCTTGTTGTTCCTCATTTCCTTCCTCTCCTTGGTTCACTTGAACTCCTTGTATCACCCCTGTCTTCATTAGTACGTCCGCGGGAACCGCTTCTTTTCCATCTAGAGCTCTTACCCAACGGATGATAAGCTGTACGTCACGGAATCGCCGTGCAGCATACCAGTATTAATAGGACTCATTTCTGGACTTCGCGTTCAATCCAAGTGGGAGCTTACGCGTACGGGGCAAGCAATATTTTGAATGATCAGCTGCATCCTGAGCAGTTTGCGCCGAAACTCCGCCTCAGCTTGGGCGGGTGCAACTTGGATAAGTATGAGCTGTACAGTTTCACACGGGTGGCTTGCAGTTATTATGTAAACATTCGAGTAGTTTAAATTTTCCGTTTATACGTTGTACGTTCCTTACGCGCTTACGGCGAGTGTTCCACACTCAAGCTAAACGCGAATTCTACCTCGTTTTACTCGTCCAATCGCTGTCAACCAAATTTCAACGCGTACGACTACTTATCGACGAAGCCCTGAGCTCCCGACTATGCTACACTCGACACACGCTGAGCATACGGCTGCGCTCAAGGAGTTCATAATCAGCAAGAGGGGGGATGATGGGCCTGGGTATTTATCGGAGGAGCCTGACCACGAAGACCATTTCTTTTGGGATTTGTTCGTTTTTCATCCAATCTCGTCGAGCTATCTGGCCAGCTAACACTTTACTCCTTTCTTAGCTCCAATGTCACGAGGGGCTTTTCTCATCAGTACCGCTCGGCAGCTTGCACCGAGACGACGCTTTCCTTAACAGCGCTGCAACACGTCGCCCTGCGCGATCGCTCACCAAACCGCTCTTCCGCCATCACGTCTAGCCTTCGCGACTACTCCTGCTGGAGTAACACGTGGAGATCGTATTTACGCCCAAGATTCAGCTCCAATCAGAAAAATATACCGAGCAAGCCGCCGGCGAACGGCTTCAGGTTCGGACGACAAAGATCGTCTAGTCATACCGCTACTACAGAAAGCCTTGCACCGAGACGACGCTTTCCTTAACGGCGCTGCAACATGTCGTCCCACGCGATCACTCACCAAGCCGCTCTTCCGCCATCACGTCTAACCTTCGCGACTTCTCCTGCTGGAGTAATAACGGCGTGGAGATCGTGTTTACGCCCAAGATTCAGCTCCAATCAGGAAAATATACCGACCAAGCCGCTGGCGAACGGCTTCAGGTTCGGACAACAAAGATCGTCTGATCGTACCGCGACTACGGAAAACTCTGCAACAAACACATGTGCTCCACGCTCCAGGGCGGCCATCCCTCTTCCTATGGCGCCATGACATCTACCACTCATACCACACCCTCTCTCGCTCATCTACCTTTTCCACCCGCCACGATCATGCTCATAAGTAGGAACGGCTCTCCAGGGCATTTTAACGTGGATGGGTTTTGAGAGAAATCGTCCACGCCCTTCGCTCCGGCTTAAGAGTCAAAATCTGGTCTTGGAGGAAGAAGCTCTCGGAAAATTACTTAGACCTGCAGAAGGAGCACTCGAGCTTGATGAAAATTCATTACTTCGATGAATTCGCACCCTACGCTGTGAACTACGGTTTCGCAGATTGCGATTCCACCTAGCATAACGTCGCCGCCCGCACAAACAGATGGCCTTGGGGCTACTCCCTATCCAGTCACCCAAAGCGCATGGCGTCGATGAGCCGCCTATCCCGGACACTCGGCTCCCCAAGCCGGCCCAAGACTCCGGACCTGCGACCCTTCGTTTTTCACGAAAGATCCCAGATCTGGAGTCTGGCCTGCCTTGGAGACTACGAGCGTCTGGCCTGACCAATCAGATCTGGATTTGATGCCATGCGCGAAGATGCAAGACTGATTGCCTATGAAACCAATCCGTTATTTCACCTTTTAAAGGAAGCAGGGTGCGGGCGCTTGGCCGTAGCCAAATTTTCAAGGGCCATACAGCTGAGGTTATTTAAAATAACGCTGTAGATAGCAGTGGATAATTGTATAGCGCGAAAAGGGCAGGCGGGTCTTAATCTAGAACACTGGGACAACAAGAACATTAATATCGAGCATGCCGGTCATGATATGGGATTTCCGATATGCGAGTACGTGGGCTGTGGCCGTACTGAATTCAATCTTTGCAATATGGAGATATGGGCGCTTAACGTCGCTGGCATGCAGCCTGAGTTGTGCGACAAGCCGTGCACAGCGCGGAGATACGAGATTGTTGCCGATGAATTGTACGTCAGTATGGGGGTGTCAAAAATTGAGGACTCAAGGGGTTTGGAGGTGTGAGCATGAAATCGCATGCACCGGGGCGCCCGGGACTTAAAAGCCATGCGTGGCTGCCCAATGTGCGGAAGAGCAGAACCAAAGTTGGAAACATAGCGTCTGCTATTATATTGCACAAAAAGTCGGTCAAACTTGTTGAAACACAATTGATGCAATCAACCTCAGCTCTGATACTGTTGCTTTGTAGGTGCGCGAGGCCGCGCGTGTGATCGTTACTGAAGCCGCGCCTGAGTCCGAAAAAACTGTAGGATATTATTGAGCTTCAAGCACACTGAGAGATTCCTGCCAAGAAGATGTATTAGTACGTTTATCCATAGCTTGACCGGGCTATCACTTGAACGAGCGTTTTCGACCATTCCCTCGTGCCAGCTTGAGTTGCAGATGCGCAAGAAGATAGCTGGGCTGCAAGCTAGAAGCGCCAAAGAATATTTCCATGAATACGCTTAAGTGTACCTGCTAGTACTTGCTATTAGATCTTCGTGTGCGAGCAATGAGCCCCTCGTGAAGATTTGAAAATCTGCATCTGGAGGTTTGCACGGCGTCACGCGAGCGGCGAAGGATGATGGTGATCGATGATGTAAAAGGCTGTTAAGATGGTTCCGAGTCTTCCGACGGGGTCCCGGACGCTTTAGAGTACTATGCATCCGAGCCTGAATCCTCTTCATGGCCATATTCCGACAGCAGAGTATACGACAAGGGACGGCGGTGACTGACGTTAAAATGAGACTGATGACGGCGACAGCGGGTGTTGGCAAATCAATAAGATGGTGAAAATACGCTGAGGAGTGGAGTCAGCAAGCTCAATGTTCAATGGCTGAGGGGTCGACGATGGAGCGCAAACATATCCCTACACCCTGCATCTTCGATCCCTTCATATATCGAACCTTGGGCTTGCGGATTCTACTCCCTGGCGTGTTTTTGCCATCATATCGATCCGTGTCGCGGTTGCGCCCGGTGTACACCCTCGCAACGCGACCGACTCTATCAAACAGATTGCGGAGACTATCCTTGGTGGTAGTATCCTCCAGCGTATTGGTAACACTGAGTGTGGGCAGATCCTCGCGATTTCCGCGCGTTAAAGGAGGAACGTATTTGTAAGCTACTGGTGCCGTGGGGGGGGGGGGGTCTGCGGCGGGAGCGTGCTCGCTGGGGACATATCCACAGCTACCCCAAGATTTTAGAAGATGAAAAAAACTAATCAGCAAAATGGCACGGACTGATACAGCCCAAGACATCGCCGTGGGGGCACTTGGAAGTGAAGTGGTCGCCCTTGCACCCGTATACACTGCAAAGGGGAATGCTCGGATCGCGAGTATTGCAACGACCGCCCAAACGGCTCCGAAGGCCGCTGATAAATTGTTGTGGGCGAATCCGAGCAAACTACTGGCGGCACAAATACGGCATCGGCTGCTGAATCCGAGCGTATTACTGGAGAGCAAGCGCTAACTGTGGATCTGTGAAGATAGAAATTCGGAGACGTGTAAAGAATAGGCTAAAATGAGCCGAAAGACAGTCGCCATCCAAGTTAGAGCTTTCCATTCGTCTCGGACTATAGGAAAGGATGCGAGGTTTGTATCAGAAAACAGACCTTCCAGAGATAGGAGCGTCCAGGATAAATATCCGACGAGTTCGCGGATTGATAGCTTTGATAGCAAAAAATATGACAGTAGGCTTCTGAGTAGCGGCGTATGCTGTTGCCGTCTACGAGCATTCGGTGAGCATGATCTCTGATAGATAATGCGTGTGATTTACGATTTAATATGCTAAGCGCGCCTTTATTATTCTCTTGCCTTCCGTCACATGAAAGCCTATGCGAGATTTTGTCTGTGCTGGACTGCAGCGTGCACCCAAGCTCGCCTCCTCTGCCGACTAGATACTGTGTAGTTCGCAGTTTTTGTTGGAACGAGAAGCTATAGTGCAGCTTTAAGTGCTGAGTGTCTAAGTACAGAGTATTAGTAAAATATACGCGCATATAAGACGCTCAAACGACTTTACCTTCTCCACGCGTGATGAACGAGTGAAGAAAAGCGCCTGGCGTTGAGTCTTAGACTCGATCTCCCCGACACAGCCACAAAGGCTTCGGCTCCTCGACTGTACTCAACGCCATCCCGTTATCGCCGTTGTTTAGTTTTTCCCCCGTAGTCCCGTCGGAATGGTGATGTTCATAGTCTGACAGACTTTCCATGTTTGTGGTTACTGCGAGTGGCGGATCTTGAGATGGGGTTTAACAGACCTAGGCTCTCGCGCCATCCTCTGGACGTCAATTGTGCCGTCTGTGCCTTGCTCAATTGTCAGTTCGACCAGCTGTGGGTCTTTTACCTTGCTGGTGAGATCATGTGTAAATCAAGCCGCTAGTGACGCTGGAGATGCTAATCACATAAGGCACAATCCCATCGCGCCCTTTCTTCGACGCGCGTTCGCACCCCTTGCTCTAAAGTTCAAGGAAGCGCGACGGGATCGAGTTTGATAGAAACTGCAATGATGTTGAGACTCAATCACCCCTGGAACCATTGAAGTGATCAATCCGCCCGAGTGGCCACCTTTCGAAACCTCGATAGCATAGCGGTCAAATCAGTCAGAACAGCTCACCCCATCATTGTACATGTATTCACGCTCACAACGAGTGTTTGCCAAGCTCCAACCACTCACGGCGGGCCCCGGTGCTGCTGATACTTTGAGCTGCAAGCGGAGGTTACTGAAAATTCATATTAGGCCTGGGATATCGTACCTCACTGGACTAATCGTTGGCAGCGACGATCAAAATGGAGTCTTCAGATGCAAGAACGGGATCTCATGCAGATCACCAGTACTCAGAACAAGCCGGGTTGGAGCCAGCGGATGAGTGGTTAAATTAGGGAAGCCACTCGAGGTGCTCAAGATGTGCGCAGGTGTGTGCACATGCTTCCCTGACGGCACCACCTTTGGACTTTCAGTCTTTTCGAGCTCAATATTAATGCAGCCGATGACCCTGCCTGACCATGGCGAAATTAGTACTGTCGATATATCAGTGACGGGCTACATTTCAGAGATCCCATAGCTCGTCTGGACGGGCAGTGATGAGCATGATGAAAACCGCACCTTTTTATCAATGTCTGTCGAAAAAAGTGTGGGGTTCGAGTTAGCACGCGGCAGTATGGGAAGTATAGCGAACAATACACAAGCTTACATAATTGCACAGCCACAGTGCTGGGAATTCGAATTTGCATCGGTTTGTGACGCGCCATATAATAACATATATAGTCTAGTAAGTACGCTCATCCCCCTCCTCCAGTCCCATCTCCCAGTGAACAGTGATCTCTAGCCTCTGCGAGGTGTCTCCCCCCAGAGACGGTCCCACTGAGATTTGCCACTTGAGCGCTCTCCGCACCCACCCTCAAAACCACCATACATCATCTTTGCCGCCATGGCCATCGCAAAAGAGGTCCCTGCCAACTCCTCCTTGGAGGAGACAGTTCCTCCCCAACTGGACCTCCCGTTCAACGTCATCTCGGAAAACACACCAGACGATCTCAAACCCCGCATCCTAGCTGAACAGCGGGATTGGCTAAAGGAAGTTATGATCTCAGCTCGTAGCGTCCCCAGCCTACTCCCCTATCTTGACAATGCGGTCCTCACCCCCGAGAGGGCCGTTCTCACCAGACTCATGCTCTCCGCTGCGCATGCCTCGGCCATGAACGTCACCCAGATGATCGACGCCATCCACGACATCACCCCCATCTCAGAGGGGGCAGTCGCCCGCATCATCGCCGCGGCTCAATCAGACGACGAATCGCCCGACGAAGACGATGTCTTCCGCCTCACCACCACCAACCGGCTCTCGAAAATAGAGGAATCGATCGCCAGGATAGAGAAGCTAGCCAAACAAGCAGCCTCCCCTCCCAAAAACAAAAACACCCCGGGACCTTCGGCCCCGGGGGTCCCTACCCCCACGGTGCTCGTCCCAGACACCCCCCCCCCAAGGGGAAAGCTACCCCTGCCGCCGCCCCCGCCACCTACGCCTCGGCCGCCGCCTCCCAGACGGAGAACCCCAGAAAGTTCAACCCGTCCCCTAACCAACCATCAGCCTTCAGAAAGAAGGTCCGAGACCCCCTCGAACATGGGGAGCTCCTATTTTCCCCCCTTTCCGCCCTTTCCCGGGACGGCAACGCAGGCCGCATTGACGGTGTCAACAGCCTCAACCTAGTTAACGGGGAGCTCGCTCAGAAGACCCCCAAATGCTCCATCAAGGGCATCAGATGGACCCCCCGAGGAAACGTCCTCCTCACCCCTTCCACCCCTGAGGAATGGGACATCCTAGCCAAGCACGGCCCTGGCATCCTTGAACACCTGTGTGGTGTTAAATTTGCCCTCAGAACCGCCATCCCCTCCAAGAATCTGGTTCTCCATGGCTGGCCTGCCTCCCATGAGAAACTCCCCAACATCGCCGATGTCTGCCAATCCCTGGCCACCGGTCTGAAAATTGATTCCTCGGACCTCATCCAGGAGAACACTAGGTGGCTTTCGGGCCCCAAGTCCAACAAAAACCGCCCCCCGTTGCTTCTCCTGGCTGTCGCCACGGACGAAGTAGCCGACCTGCTTCTTTACAACAACCCCCATTGGGTCCTCGGCAAGAAGCTGTCATTCAAAAAGTTTTCCACCCCGCCTACCATCCCTAACCAGTGCAACCGGTGCTGGAAGGTTGGCCACCCTACCTGGCGCTGTTCTGTAAAAACAGCCGTCTGCGGCATCTGCGCCAAAGACCATGGAACAGTCAAACACAAATGCCCCACCAAGGCATGCCGAATCACCGGGAAGAAGTGCGAGCACCAATCCTACACATGCCCCATCTGCTCCCAGGACCACCCCGCCTGGGACAGAGACTGCCAGGAGCGCCAGATCCAGCGCGCCGCCCACCCCCCAAAGAAGCCTAGGGCCACCCCCAAAGCCACAGCCGCCCCTGCCGACTCCCCCGTCCGCAAGGCTGCCAACCTCATCCGCTCCTTTACCAGGGATCACATTGCGCGCCCCCGCCGTGACGTCTCCAAGATGTCTGACCTGGACCTGGTCAAAAAGTTCCGCCTCTGGGCGGTTGTCAGGACTAGGGAGCGGAGGCCAAGGGCCAACGACGGAGGGCACAAGGAGGACAGGGACAGAGCAGCGTCGACGAGGAGCGACGCGGAGACTTATGGGATCCAAGGTGTGAACACCAGGGGTGAGGGGAAAGGCGCTTTGTAGCGTGAGGAAATGGAGTCCTTTCTTTTTTTTTTTTT
>KL198154.1:18232-43295 GCA_000697705.1 Botryobasidium botryosum FD-172 SS1
CAAATTATCCGCCTGCGAGTCCTCAATGCCTCAACATCATGATCAACAACTCTCACGATCGCGTGAGGACCCTGGAAAGCCCTGGAAATGTTATATGCTAGATCTCCAATTTTAGGGAAAGAATTCAGATGTCTCATGCTGGAAAGTCTAAAAATGGTGCAATTTTGGGCAGAGGTCCGAGGACTAATTTGGGAAAAAATGACTATGTCTTATGCCAGAAAGTCTAAGATGCTTGGAAATGGGGGAAAAAATCCCAAAAAAGCAAAAAAAGGGTAGTCTGGAGCAATGTCTGATCCCAAAACTCCAAAAATTTGGACAAAAAATTGACAATGTCTGAGGACTAATTTTCAAAAATTGGCTAATGTTATATGCCCCTGAGCCGAAATTTGGCTTTATTTGGTGCCGATTTTTTCTATTTTTGGATCGGACATATATTAGGGCTTTCGGGGGTCCTATCGCGTGTTCGCGACCCGCAATTCCATGCATACCATAATTTTTGTTGCGCAGGCAAGTGCTTATACCCTCAAATATTATTCAATTCATTGTCTCATTGGTGCTCACCAATCACATATCATTAATTTATTTACAGAGCTCTTCTACCTTTCCCGGCTATCCCACACGCTCAAATGTCGATGCCTTTCCCGGATCACCCTCCTGATCACCCCCCTGATCCCCTCCCCGCGTCACTTCCCCAGGAAGGCTTATCTGCACTGTCGGGGGACCCAGCTGATGATCACAGTGTTGGTGAGGCCGAGTCAAGTGCCCCTTCGACCAAAACACCAACGAAGAGTCTATCAAAAGCGGGGAGGTGGACACCATGGGAGGACCGCATGCTGATTAAGGTGATACATCATGAGCAGCCCTTTCTGTACAAGAAACCTGACCAGGAGGATCATTGGGAGTCAGTCCGGCGTGACATGGAGACTGCTCACTCGAATCGCTCGGTTGATGCATGCAGACGGTGATACATGCGGCTCAAGGCAGAGCACTGGGTAACTATCCCTCATCGTCTTATTTTATATATCTCACCTCTCTCTCTCATTTATAGGCCAAGAACATGCGATCACTTCAAAAAACCGGCACCGAGGAAGAAGTATCCAGCTTCATGGAGCTCCTGGAAGATCTCTCGTCCCTTGAGGGGGAGATTGATAGCAACCAGGCCATCAAAAAGGCGGTGAAGCTTAGGCATGAAGAGGACAATAAAAAAGGTCAGATTCTCTGAGATATTATGATGGAAGGACAGTCAGATTGCCAGTCAGTTGTCGCCCGTGCAGAGGCAACCACGGGGTATATATCATCATGTAACTTTTTATTCTATTTACTCATTGTTTCTTGTCTTTAGAACGTCATCGGGACCACCACATTCGTCGAGACTGCCGTCTCCAAAGCAGTGAGCCCTGAAACGCCACAAGATCCTTGATGAGCAGGTAAACACCTTGCTCAAGTCTGTTACAGACACACAGGAGAAGTATGAAGAAGATCTCTGGGATCTTTGCGCGCGGCGCGAACAGGAGGCCCAGTGTGCAGATGCGTTGACAGATTCGATCAAGGCCATGGCCCAGGTGATCAAGGAACAGACGAAGCAGCAAGGCAGGGATCGGGAAGAACATCTGCAGATGGTTCAAGCTCTCGGAGCACAGCAGGCAACTACGGGCTCCATCCTCTCTAATATTACTGATATCTTGAAAGATTTGAAGAGCTCGTAGCTTGTATCGTTTGTGTACACAAGTATTAATATATCGGCCCGTCGTCACTGTCCGAATGCTCATCATCATCATCAGCCCCATCCTCTAGCTCATCATGAATGGGCTGATTTGGACCCAGAGGCCCGTCTCACGCTTCTTCCCATGGTCCTCCCCGAAAATACTCCTTGAGCATTGGCGGCTCGCAGTGGAAGTACTGTGCCGCCTCGGAGCCATACAGGCAGGTGTGTGCATTTGTTAGGAGCGCTGCGATAGCGTAGTACTTTCCTACGGGTTGCTTGAGCACTTGAAGGCTCTTGTGGAAATCCACAAATGGGAAGAGCTGCACAATGTGTGCAAATGCCCTTTCAACTGACACCCTGACCCGGCTCATCTCCAGATTGAATGCCTGCTGCTGAGGTGATATATCATTGCTTTCATAGGGGGAAAGCAAGAACTGAGTGAGGCCATATGCTGAGTCCCCATAGATTTGAAGTGGTTGCCCCTGGGGTCATAGGAGTGTTGTTGTAAAAGGTCCTGGATTCCGCTTTCGAGGTATAAAATTTGGTCATGGCAACAACCTTCAATGGGACCAAAGAGATGGACCAGGATCCCATCAGGGGCTGCAACTGCCTGGAACTTCATGGCATGAAACTTCTTGTGGCCATTGTACATGCTCCGTTGGTAGGCAATGGGATGGGCCACACATCATATAGTGGCATCAATAAAGCCCCAGACTTGACCATTTGTGGGTGCTCCTATTGCTGCTATCTGCTGTGCATAGTGCAGGAGTTGTGTGGGAGTGAGTCGCTTAGTGCACCAATAGAGCAGGTGACGCCAGCGGTGATAGAGAGTAGCAACTAGGGCATTGGTGATGTGGGAGATATGCTCAGGAAGCCAACCAAACTGATGGGCTAAAGATATCTAGAAAACCAATATGATGAGTGATTAAGCCAATAAAACTGAGATATTGACAGACATATCATGTTGGATATGAAAATCAAGCCAAGAGCATTATTAGGGCAGCATTTCCAATCTCCTTACATCCATTCTCTCCATAAATATGAGGAAGGTCAAGGACAGTGGTAAGATGGTTTATTTCAGCCCTTGTGAACCTATATCAAGTAACACTTAGTTTAGCTCTGCTTTGAGTACTAATTTTTACATTTGAAAATTGGGACATGCCGGAAAAGCTGAGAATAATTCTCATCATTAAGCTCTTCTAACCTGAGCAATCCCTCAACCCAGAATTGCCTTGGCTCATCCTTGGCAGCAAGAAAGGCTGCAAGTTGCTGAATTAACTGTTGTTGCCGAAATCGGGCTTCGAGAAGAAGTTCCTCTTCATTCAAAGAAGCGAATAGGAGTGACATGGTGGCACTGTGTATCGTCGTGATTGCTTACAAATTTGTTTACATGAATTTGAAAAAGTAAACAAACGCTTGTGCCGAAAGGCCCCACCTGGCCCCACCCGCACGCCCGGGGCGCAATCGCAATCCCTCTAGTGTAATGTTTATGTGTGTTATGAAAGAGACTTCATCGCTTGAGCTCACGCACGAATGACACCCAAATTGTATCTTCGTTTGCGAGGGGGAAACGAAAGGAAATCCGTATCTACATGGGTTTTCGCAGGCTTTATGTACGGTAGCAGAATCACATGCTATGGAAAATCGGATAAGTCAGAAAAGGAAAGCAAATAGAAATAAAAACGAGTCATATGGGCTCTCGTGCGTTTTGTAAGTAAACGGGCGGTTCGCGTGGCCGACGGATAGAGAGATCGGGGATTCCCCGGAAGCAAACTGTTGGTTGCGCAGCGCATATTGCATCCGTTTACACTGCTTGCGCTCTCTCGCCACTGGCCGGTTCTAGTATTTGTCGCCACCTGCATCTTCGCCATCAGACAACAATGGTCCTCTTATTCGTCGCCATCGAAGGGGAGGAGGAAGCTATTTCGATTGAGATTGCACCAGGAGACATGGTCGCCCACCTGAAGAAACTAGTTTATCGGGAATGCGAGGCAACCAAGAAGCCTTCCATCCAGATTACCACATGCTGGAAGGTGAAGGGCTCCCGTACTTGTATGTTTATACGTGCACTGACCTCGGCGATAAGCAGCTGGATCCACCAGTCATTCAAGACGACTACGTCGCATATTCTACACAAATAGGCCAGATTACGCAAGATTTACATCTCCCCGAGTCCAAGCGCACAGTAGAAACGGCAAAGTGGATGGCGGATTCATCGCGTATCGAAAAACATTTTCCATCGGAACCCCAGGGCGGGCACGTTCATGTCCTGATGAGAACCAGTGCGTCACCTCCTTGGCCGGACATCTCACTCTCAGCCCTAACACTTTGATTTCCTGCTATAGAGGGGGGCGCAGGCCTGAATTTGCCAACGCCGCCCCCACTCGCACTCTATGTCATTGCTCAAGACGAAAAGGCCGTTTTAGAAATTCACATTCCGCCGGACAGTGCAGTTGCCGCGCTGGAGGATGCGGTCCATCGGAAACGGCGGGAGAAAAACTTGCCCCCCATCCAGATTGACACATGCTGGAAGGTGAAGCATTTCCGCTCTGTCTGTAGATAGCGCTGACACCTGGCATATCCGTGATGAAGCTGGACCCACCCATCCCGCATAACGCAGAGCTGGCCAATAATATCAAGCTGCGCTTCTTGGAACGTTCGGCAAGGAGACGATTATTCCCTCAAGAAATGTTCGCGGCTCGTCAACTGAGCGAGTACTTCCAGCCACCTCTTGAGGGTGGGTGTGTCCATGTTTTCGTAGAGCCAGGTATGTCTTGCGTCCCTTCATTTGCTATCACCGCTTAACCTTTACAGTACGTAAAGCCCAAACAACCCAGAACGCCCGAACAGCGGAGGAAGATACAGTGCCCGATCTTCCTGCTTTTGGGGTATACCAACGTAGGTGATATTTTGAGTCGCTGAGTTTATTTAGTCTACTTACCCGCGATTGTCAGGATACAAGAAGTGCTTAGAGAACCCAGGGAAGGCCCCGAACCAGGCGGCCAAGTCAAAGGAATATGCAGAAAACCAAGCAGTCGAACCGCTGATAATATACGACGGTCGCTTCAACTTCAAAAATCCTCGAGTCACGGTCGCGCCCCCTATTCAGATCTTCCACCCCATATTCGGGAAATTTCAGCTCAAGTTGCAGTCCCCCCCAGCGCCGTCAAGGGAGGTTCTCATCAAAGTAAAGGAATTTATGAACATGTGCTCCGGCATTTATCCTGCGGAGCCTGAAAGGGCCAAGGCGCTGCGCAAGTGTCTCTCCGATATTCTGGAAACCGCGCTCCCTCAGCTGGTAAATGCGGATGGCACTAGCGCGGATGGTTTTATATCGACCATGATCAAGAACGTGCTCATTCCACTGATACTCCTGGAAGTGAAGCGGGAATGGGGGGAAGGTGGCTGTGACGCATCGACTCAAGCTGAGTTCTCCCTGAAACGGACTTGGTTGGATGATGTGGTATGTCTCGAACTTTCCTTAGTTTTTGCCAAACAGCTGACGGCTACCCCTCATTTTTCACGTAGCGTCGCGAAATGCGCGAAAAAACCTGTTGCCCCACGTTTCTTCTCGCGTGCAGCGGTCCCTGGATTGGGGTCCTTGGTGGTGTATTCACCGACAAGTTTATCGTGCAGCGCCTGACCGATGTTCATTGGGCTGCGCATTCTTCCACGTACGATGATAAGCAAGTCGTCCGCCTCGCTCAATTCTTCTGTGCCCTATCCGAATCTGTCAACGAACTGCGAGCTTACTACGAACAAGACACCGATTCTATTCCATCTTTTGAGCCAGTTCAACCTCATCCCCGTTATTATCCATATCCGACCAGCTACGTTGACAGCCTTGGTCAGGAGCAAAAATTTTTTTACGACGCTCCTTTGGAATCCGATTCAACTTGCGTCGCCTTTGGCGCCACGTCGGAAAACGGGAAAAAGCTCGTCGTCAAGTTCGTAGATCGGTATGGCAAGGACGCGCATGAATACATGGCCCGGCTGGGGCTCGCGCCGGCGCTGCATCATTGCGCGCCACTCTATCCCGACGACGCCCCGATGTGCGACCAATCTCCAGAAGGGATGTACCTCGGCCCCCTGTGTATGGTGGTCATGGATTTCGTCGAAGGTGGTACCGCAGCTGCGAAGGATCGCAAGGGCTGGCCGCCGAACTTTGCGGCGCAAGTTAAAGAGGCGTTGGAAAAACTTCACGAGGGCGGGTATGTCTTTGGTGACCTCCGGCCTCCCAACGTGATGATCTGCGGCGGCAAGGTGCAGCTCATTGATTTCGATTGGGCCGGGAGGCACGGGAGCGTGTTTTATCCGCTTCACCTCTCCTCTGCGATCGGGTGGCCTGGCGTAGACCATCATACGCTCGAGCTGATGCTGATTGAACCGAGCCATGATATCGCCATGTGGGAAAAATCATTCCACTGATGGGAGCGACTCGAACTTGCCTTTGGCGCCTTTGCTGAGCTGGCGATTTTGTCTCATCTTGCTCTGGTTTCTGATTTCACTCCACCTACCTCAGTCTCGACTTGCGTCATGACTGAAGTAGATTTTCTTTCTATTCGCTGCTCTCTTCCTCTTTCTCATCGTGCTCGCTGTTCCCAGTAGCTTACATGCCGTCCGTATGGAAAACGTAACTGGCAAGCTCACAGAGAAGGAAATCGCTGGGGTCATGACCCGCCGAGCGCTTCGCTCATCAATCTGATCACCAGAGGTACACGCTGTGACCTGTTACTTCACAGCAGATTTCAGAGTAGTGAAACCCTTCAAACTTGTCACTAGAGGCGTCGCGCACTGCGTGCGCTCCCAGCCCAACCATGCAGCGAAACAGGGAATACGGCCTATGGAAGTCCCACCGCTGAGGACGTCCCCGCCGTCCTTAGCACTATGAAAAAGAAACGGCGCGAACGTCACGGCAAGCGTACGTGAAAGTCGCAATTCGCGGCGTTCCCGCGCGAAGTGGGGATTTCACGTTGACGCGAAATTCGCGTCAAATCCGCATGGTTGCGAGCGGGGAAAAATCAAGCTAAAACGACGTGAATTTCATGTTAGATTACATCGAATTCTGGCCGTGAATCTAGTCGCCCTCGTGCTCATTGTGCCGTACAACCTCGATGTTCCCCACTATCCCAGAGTGCCGCTCAACAATGGCCCATTGGTGGCGATCTTTTACTCGCCCGACGAGGCACTCAATTGTCGAAATGTCGATGATTCTTGGCGCAAGCACGCTTGACGGGGTGTCCCGATAGAATGGCATTCCGAGCCGATTCTGGGACTCGAGTTTGAACGGAGAGACGAGGGCGAGAAGGAGATGTGTAGCGCCTGGGGGTAGGCTGGGAGATGCTGCCGTTGAGAAGGACGGGGTAATGGGGAGTGCGAAAAACCGGGACGCCTCGCCATAAAACACGCCAACATCGAAGATGGGCTTGCGATTACGAGCACGTTGCGTGGTCGATCTGACAAGTGCCGTGAACTGGCAGCATTGTAGCAAATCAGCAAAATGGTGGTATGGCGAGAACAAAACACTAAGAATTCAAATGCTTACTTTGACTGTGGACGCGTTTCGTGTCGCGCTACCCTCGCTCTGCCTCACGACGTCCTTCCCGCGGATTGTATCGCCGCCATCCGGCTGCCTAAATCTTCCCCATTGCTCGACCACTGCGGGAACGCACTTGAGTGCCGCCGATTTCGACAGACCGTAGTTCATTTCAATGTAATTGGCGATGCGTGTTCGGGTGATTGTATCGAGCCGTGCAGAGGGTTCGTGAGGGTTAAGCATGACAGATCCTGGATCTAAAGGGTGGGTAGGAGGAGTGTGAGCGGCAATAGAGTTGGCAGTGGAGAGGACGTGGTTAAAAACTGGACATACACCCATTGTATCGAGTCCCGGCGCTCTCATCTTCGCGTTGTTCACTGAGATCAAGCTCTTCCGTCAAGCCATATACCAGCTTCAATTGGCTAAGCTGGGCGACGTCACGGACGCGATGGCTCAGACTGGAGAAGGGATACTTTCTACTCTTGATGGCTGGGAGGAGCGAGCCGCAAAATCGCTCCATCGCGAATGCCCAGTAGCACCACACAGGTCCCGTTTTCTCAATGTCATCAGCTACATGCAGAAGTGCGTGGATAGGGAGTGTGCAGACGCGAAGCCTTTCGTCTGTATACTGGTAATAAATCCTTCAAAGTTCAAAGAGAATCAGGTTTGATACGCGCGCAAATACTGTTTGAGTGGCAAGACAGACCTTTCAAAGTCTTTGACCCATTTGGCAAACCCGCTTCGGATACTCGCAACGTCGCCCGGTCGAAGCTCAAGTTGGAGGCACAGATTGATGAGTTTTACGAGCTTGATGAAATGTTTGTAGTACTTGTCGTTGTTGAAACGCTTGAATAAGAGGACGGGCGCGATGAGTGTGGTGAAGAGGAGGCGTGATTCGGCTGTGTGCTTCGTTCCCTTCTTGGCAACGTTGGGGACGCGACACCCAAACGCAGCTGGAATGGTGTCCCCCGAGGCTGCACATGCCTCGCCAATAGCACTCCAAACAGAATCGCGGAGGCGGTATGCCTCCTTGCCCGTGTCAAGGCCCTTGTAATCGGTAGTCCACAGTGATATCAACTCGGGTATGATGTTCTCGAACATGAGATGCATGAAGTCGTGTGGAAAGGAGGCTGGGAACTTGAGGCTGGAGAGCATCGCAAGGGCGGGCATTCCATTGATCCCAAAATGCGTGGCGCGACGGTTAGCCTCGGCGTCCGTAGGTGCATCATCAACACTGGCGGCGTGTTGCATAAACTCGTCATGCGTGCGATTTGGGAGGTCGAAGGGATCATATGAGTGGGTGTGTGGGTGCCGATGGAGGGGGGTGTAGTGTGCTGTCGAGCGAGGCCGAGGGTCGAGTATGCCATCAATCCGGCAGGTGCGGCATGGTGATTTCCCATTATGACCTTTCATGTGCATGAGCATGGCGACTGCGGGCATGTCACCACAGGCGAGAAGGAGGTATGCGTGAAGGGAAAATTTACGGCGCTCTTGTTGATCAAAGGCCGCCACCCCCCGCGCCAGCTGAAGAAGCTCGTCAATGAGTGGTGCGAGGAATGAATCCATATCCTTCGGCTTGTTGGGCCCTGGGACAACACCTGCGCACAAAATGTGCTGGAGTTGATAGCGAATAGTTGGCGGCAAGTTGTAATTAAATAAGATCAGCGGCCAGCATGTTTGCTTGCGATTTTTGAATGGCCCAAAGCCATCCGTCGAGAGGCCGAGCGCAATGTCGGTGGGTAGTGAGAAGAACTTGTGAGTGAGGATCTCATCCTCAATGGTAACCGCTATCCGGCGGAGGTTACGGTAGTGAGAGCCATCGAATATGTCACGATACGAGCCAGGTGTATGCTGAAAACGCGAGCGGTATTGCATGCTTTCAATCATGGAGACATTCCTGAAGAAATTAATGAGGCGCGGTATGATGGGGAGGTACTGAAAGCGTTTTCGGGGCTGACGCAAGGAGTTGTAGCGCGCCTCCCCACAGAATGGGCAAGTGTCGCGCGTTTTGTATGGACCAGTAAAACAGCAGCACGAATTGATACAGCAATCGTATGGTGTTGGTTTCACACCAGACAGGAATGCGATTCGGGTGCATAGGTGTTGGGTTGAGTTGAGATCAGACAGCTCTTCAAATGCACGGCGGAGTTTTGCGTACGCTCTTGTGCCAAGATGGACGTCTGTTTTGAAGTTGTGTGCGCGGATGTTGCGCATATCAGTGGCAGAGAGATAAATCCCTATGCATAAAAGTTAAGAGCGTCATCAATATTATAAATTTGGCACCAAAAATCGTGTCACTTACCCTCCTCAGCCATGTCCCTTTCAAATTCGCCTTCAATAATCTCAGAAGGTGTCAGACCTTGGAGCCAGGGAGCCTCTAAAAAATCAGGTGGTAGGTCCTCAAACTCCTCTTCATCTGAATCCTCATCGCCGCCAAACTCCTCTTTATCCGAATCCTCATTGCTGTCGGAGTTGTCTTCTGCCAATCCATCACCGTCTACATTTCTCTCATCAATACCCACTTGAGCATCCATATCAATGTCACCATCCAAACCAAGATCCTCCACCATCACATTGCTTCCACTAGCAAACTGAGACCTCCATGCGGACCAACCATTCGGAGTTGGCGTGGGCTCACACTCACCACCATCAACACCATCCATTTTGACGTCCCGCAGAGACGATTGGCGCTTACGTTTGGAACGGCGGCAGCGTTTTGAGTGTGTGCCGAGGGGTGCTTGGCTTCGAATTTGCTGGAGTGTGATGTTCCGCTCCTGAAGCGTTCGGACGGCTTGTGTTGCCAGCCTGCGGAGGTGGCGAAGCTGCGTACGCCGGGTCACAAACCCATTGCAGCCACATGTGCAGTGTAGCTTTGGGTGATCTGAGTGTGCCATTGCTAGAGGTGAGTGGGGGACTTGGAAGAGATGGATCGGCGATAAAAGTTTGTAGTTGTTTATCCCACCCCCAAGCGTCATTTCCAACTCACCGTCATTATCGCATAATATTATATCCAGCACCACTTATATACCGCGGGCATCATGGAAAGCACCACTCTCTTTCAACCACCACCCCCTTGCTGATACTCACTTATCATGGCATCTCACTCCGCCGAGAAATCACGCACCGACAAGCGCAAGCGGATCAAGTCACATCATGTCTCGGAGAACGACAAGGACAATCAAGCAGCGCAGGCGGCTCGTCAAAGCAAAAAAGCGAAGAAGGCCGAGAGGGCGAAAGCAAAGAAAAAGGCGGCGGAGAAGGACATGATTGTAGAAAAGCCAGGTGACAGCGAAGAGGTTCGGCAATTGAAGTGTGCGTCACGGTCTTTCTTCATCCATTGAGTTGACCTTGCCTTATATGTCAAACATTGAACTTCCTGCAGAACGCGTTTTCCGTGCAGAGGCCACTATCGACACTATGCACAGAGACAACCAAGAGGCCGCCAGGGCCAGTGCTCCCCAGTCCGGTGTCGCTGATGAATCAATCCCAAAGCCCAGGAGGAAATCAGAAATCACCATCGCTCAAATCCATCGTCATATGAACCTCGGCGGCTCGCAGCACGATAGGGAGTGGCTTAATATTCGCGTATGTGGCATTTACTAGCTCTTGACTGCGATACTACTGATATCTGCTGCTCCAGAATTCTGTGCAAGACTCCGTCGGTGCTGCGCACTTCAATTGGGATTATACATGGAAGGATCAAAAGAGCACGAAAATCTCAAACGCGCTCGCCGACGTACATACATTTCTTGCCGCCTAAGTTCATGCAGCTTATATACCACTGACCTCTTGTCCAACCAGGTTGAGAAAAACATCCCCGAGTTCCGTCGCTTTGTGCTCAGTTGGGGCGCATTATATGTCATTCAAGGATTCTTCTCTGGCCACTCAAGCTACGAAAACACGAAGGATAATACAGCTACCTACAACGGAAGGAGGAGGATGCGGCGCCAGCAGCAGCACGCCGCTGCCCATTCGCCGCCACCTAACGCAGAATATGCCACAAATCAGCATGGCGCCGGGCCCTCGCACACTTCGCGCTGCACTCCTGACGGTGGCGACGACGATAGCGCCAGCCAACATGGGGGGGCTGCCACAGCCGCGAGTTCTTTTGGCGTGGAAGTGGCCGGGCGGCTCCCGCGACTGCCTGGGGATGAGAGCAGCGAATTGGAATCGGAATCGTCGAACGCCAGCAGCTCAGACAGCGAGTCGGGCTCGGATTCTTGAAGAGGCTGGAGTTATCATCATGTACCAGTATCCTAAGCGTTTCCTCGGATGAAATGAGTATTTTTTGAGCCATTGTATTCCAATTAAAACGCTCAAGTGTGAGTGAAAACCATGTGCAAATGAGATGGCGCTCACTGGAGGACAACGTGAATGTCACACTGTTTTTACAAAGCCTGCGGCTCTCCAGCTACGTGAAAATGTGTGTTCGCATCAAAACATGGCAAAAAAACTACATGGCAAACGACACAAACGCAGTGACATTCGCTACGTTTATTTCGTGCGTTATCAACGCGACTTTCGCGCGGGGAGCGCAAACGTCGTGCCATTCTTACATGAGAGTTGTGCCGAAAAGATGTGAAAAAAAAGCGAAAGTCGCGTCGTCCCTTGTTCACAGAGTAGGACCGGCAGCAAACGGCATAACACCACACAACCAAATATTATGTAATATTCCTTCATCTCTCGATGTTCTAACTCCACCAGCAGTTAGTGGCCGCACCGTCTGCGATGACGGACGGTAATTCCACAACAGCAACAACCCTCGCGATGGCAGCCGCGGCACTGCAATTAACGAGAACAACAGCAACAACGGTGAAACCAGCAATGGCAATTGAAACAGCCCAACAGCAGCCACGGCACCAGCAACCACGGTAATGCCAGCGTGAAAAGGGCACCAGCTGCAGCATCCACCACCACGCTCTGCCATTGCACCAAGATATTTGTGAGGAGGCTGCAAAGGACAGAATTAGCAGGTATTCAGTGAGCACATGATTGAACAATAAAGAGAGTACGTATACACTGCAGGCATATGAGCATATTCTGACTTGGAAAATGGTTAGAATATGCCCTGATTGCATTGAACACCCTGAGTGATAATACAGTTGAGATACAATCTGATTCTTTTGAACGATTGGCATGTATTTTGTGCTACAAATCTGTCAAAAAACAGCCGAGAGATTTTGTATGATTCAGGCTTTTCCTTTTCCTATTGCAGTGGCAGCCATGTTTAGGATGCCCATCAGTTACTGCAAGTATATTACAAAAGTCCTAGTTGTCCTCTTTGCATTTTCACTAGGGTAACAATTTAACAACCCTGGCAGGAAATATATAGCTAGAATTTTGAACATTGTGTATATCTTCGCTGCAAAAGTATACATCAAACTCTGAGCATATTCGATTTAGTTTTCAAAGGATGTTCCGCCGCCGATTATCTCAAAACTTCATGAACTACCCTGCCAATATTCTGGGGGTAACTATATTCAGTTTCCGGATAGGAGGTATAGGGGTATTATTTGAGGTATCCTTTTTTTGTCCATAGTATAATCTGCCTCCGAATATTGAAAAGAGAAAAAAGAGAAAATTTAGAGTCTCCGAGTCGTAAATCCCTTTGCCTTATGGGGGGAAACATGTAGAAATTGCGGCAGGAAACCCTACACTTCCTCGCCAAAGTCTTGTTCGGAACATGGAAATTAAAGAAAAAAATATATATGGTGTTTCTGGCCCGAATAATTTCAAGTGTCCCTAACGTCCTCGGGTTTGGAATACTCTCAGAATATGGTGGTCGATTCTGCGATTCGTGTGGTTGTGAATCGAGGGTCGACTCTATACCTAGGGATTCGAATTCAAACGAATCTCAAGCCGATTCAGCAGATAGCGATTCGGAAGCTGAATACAAAGCTGACCATGGGTTCCGAATCAGAGCTCCCTGGATTGAAAGTCGACTCAGCGCCTACCGATTTGGATTCGAACGAATCTAAAGTCAACTTAACACAGCGATTCGGAAGCTGACAATGGGTTACAAATCGGAGCTCCCAGAATTGAATGTCGACTCGGCGCCTAGCAATTCGGATTCGAACAAATCCAAAGGTGACTGTGGGTTCCGAGTCAGAGCTCCTAGAATTGAAAGTCGACTCGGCGCCTAGTGATTTGGATTCAAGCGAATGCAAAGCTGTAAGACCTAGCTAGTTAACGCTGTAGATGGATCAGATTTGGTGCACACTTTCGAAAGACGCGCCACATGGTCTCTTCTTTTGGCGATCTGGACGTGGTGCACGACGGTAGGGGTGGTGCGGTGTGCTGTGAGGGGCGCTGGCCAGTTCTTCTACGGTTTGATGTATTCAATTTGACGCCATCCATTTCACCATGTCACCATTCGGTATCCTGACACGGGCGCACGAAGCGTGCAGGCGATAATCCTACATTTGACAATGGCCTGGGGTGATGACGGGGTAAGCAGAAGGCAGCCTACATGAACTCAAAATAACCTAGGATACGGTGTGCCAGAACGAGCGAATAAATGCGGGGGTAGGAGACGGTGGAGGACGGTGCAGCAAGAGGTCGTGAGGATGCTGCAAAATGCAGATAGTGTGAGGGACACGAAACAAAGCCGAGAGAAAAGAGATAATGACGATGTCGACCTGGACATAGTGGACATAGACGACCGTGTGTATAATGAGAGCGCATACGAGCGAGGGGCAGAGGTTGCGGGGGAGACACAAACTGTGGAGTTAACTTGTGACTTAATGTGCCTTCCTCAATTGGAAGCCCAAACTCGCAGAGGACCGTCGTCAACTTCACTTCCTGCGTTTGTCCACTTGACCGACATGCCTGCCTCGAAGAAGCTAAAGAAGTATGCCCCCCAGCCTGTGTTTTTGCCCACCCAAAGACCCCTTGACACTTGCAACATTACAGATCCATATTGGATTGGATTATTGAGAACAAGGGGAATTGCACCGTACCAACGCTGACTACGGGGCACTGGGCGGATCTTCATGGGGCCCTCACATCGTGCCATGACCCACCGCTGCGTGTCAAGATAATGAGCGGAAGCGATGGTATGATCAAAGTCAAGCTGATCTGCGCAAAAACGGCGCGAGTATACATCCCCTGTATCACCGTGGGGCCCTCTTTGGACGTCGACGCGATTTGTAGCGCTCTTCATGCGCACGGCGCAAATGTCCTGTGATAATTTGTGAGTTCATGGGATACTGAGTTGAGCGATTATGTGAGAGCTGATTGTACCGCACCTTATAATTGTAGCCCCATCCCCCGGAGGAACGGGTCAACCTCCTGCCGCGTCCTATTCCTCTTATTTCTACCCCTGTACATTTCATCTCATGATACATAACGACCCCATACCTTGCTTTTGGCGCTCTTCACCAGCTCTGTTTGGTCCATTACATAGTTAGACATGCAAACGCGATGTTGAAAGCGAGTGACGAGGGCTGTAGACATATGGCATTTGTCTCTTCAAGATCGCACCTTGCTATTCATCGGCCTTCGTAGCTCACACAAAAACCCTAAAATCCGCGAGCAATCCCAGCCGAGGATCGGAGATCTTTGAGCTAAAGTTGAGTGGTGCGAATCCCGAGGAGCATCAAGTTTCAAGCGCAGCTCCCCCTGGATCAATTACTATCGGCCAGCTGAATATCTTCAACGATTCACGACACGAATAATATCAGCGGTGTACCACGGCCGCGTGCCCACTCTCAGACCTGTTGCGCCCATCAAACTGCTTGGAGGGAGATGGCATAACGAATTTTTCGAAGGGCAGTAACTTTGCTCATAGATAGGATGCGCAGTGAACATAAGAGGAGGGTCTCGAAGACAATGCATTGAAGGGCAAGCCAAGAAAGGAAAAAAAAGGGTACGTAAGGTACGGCAGCGGGAATCAAGCTAGAAGCAAGAGTCTTCAGTGTCAACCTTTCAGTGAGAAGGGCACCGAGAGACTTACATTTAGCGGGCAGATGCGCCGCCTCCTCAGGTGTTTGCTTCGAGGATGTGTGCTTTGAGGAACAGCCCTGCGATGCAGCGGCGGCTTCGGCAGCCAATCGGCAAGCCCGCCGTTGACTTTTAGAAGGATTTTTCTTCTTCTTCCCAGCATTTGTGTTATTGGCAGCTGGCGTTGCTGCTTGCGGCATTCGACGAAAACGAGGACTTTCTGTGTCCGCGAGAGGTCGCTTGGGAACTCTACTTCCTCTGCCGAGCAGCACCAAAGGCACTGCTAGAGGCAAAGCAGCGGTAGGCAGATGAGGTATTGCAGGCACCTGCGCCACAGGCGGTGCTACCCGACTGAAGCGACGAGGCTCAACATGTTTTGTGGATACGATTGTCTCTAAAAGGGACTTTGTGGAACCGGATGGATCAAGTTGCAGGCAGTAAGTTTCCGTCACTCCATTTTTCGTCACCAAATCGTACCTGGACCCGCGGTGGAGGTCGAAAACCTTGTATCCAGAGCCCGGTAGACCCGCCCACGGCGTGTGACTCTGAGTGGGGTCCGCGAGATAATCGCACCACCATAGCGGAACCCCATGCTCCAGGGCCATAGCATCGAACGATGAGGAGTGAGATTCCCAAGGAACAATAACGCCGTTGAACCAATCAATGTGTGGGACAGGTTCGCGAGGCGGAGGGGGGGGGCGAGGATTGATCGAACGAATGGTTGGCTGAAGCTTTTCTTGTAAGAACACCCACCCATAGAGTTCCAATATGCGTCGTTGAAGGCCAACTAAATTAGTAGCCATTTGGCTGAAAGATCCATAGCCTTGTACGCCCTCCCACTTGAGATCGGATCCGTAAAGTGGCATGCGGACGTAGTCGCGCGCCGTCTCCTTGAGTAAAAGCGCCTGCGCGACAGCGTTGTCATGGAATCGACGGAGGTTCGATATGAGATACAGAGATATAGAGCCGGAAGATCCATGTGCGGTCCATAGCGACGGCTTATCAGGTCGAAGTTTGACGAAGATGGGGGGGACGTCAAACCCAGGGCACCCTCCTTCCCACATTTTGACCGAAGGCATATAGTGAATCCATGCCCGGCTGACCTGGTGCGGACAAGCAGTAAAAAGCCAATCGTGGTCTCCATAGGTGCCATCGGACAGCAACGGAAAGGAGGAGCTGGTGAGGCTGCTTGCTAGGAGACAGGGATGGGTTGGCGCGTTGGACTGGTGGTGCCGGAGGCACCAGTCCTAATGAAGAGTGATGTGGGTAAGATGGAGAACACTAAGTCCCAGAGCGGGCTCAACTATCTACTCCGGATGCAATCCGGGCTACAGGCTCCTGGCACCAGAGGAAGACCCCTGGCACCCCCCACTCCAGGTTCCCCCCCCTTTAAACTAGCGCGCGTCCTCGTGCGCTCGCGCTGACAACCCAAAAACTCAACTAAGCTATCCATCAAATGAACAAAAGAAAGGGTGACTAAAAGGCAAATGTAGGAAATCGTGAATCCGAGGTCTAACGAGCGCAAACGGCGCGGTCGCACACTACGAGCCGTGGCTGGCGTGGTATGTACCGAATCTTGAGGGACGATCGGCGGGCGTGGATTGGGAACAAACACAGCGGGGTGCTTCACAACAGCGGGCTGATCGTAGTAGACATGAAGGCAGGGGTCGACGTGGCCAGACAAGCACGCGTGAGTATTCCGTAGAATAGTGGGATGCTTGGTACGTGCTGGGCGATCGTCGTCGAGGGGTACTTGGATCGAACGCGACTTGGCAGCAGCCAACAACGCACTTTCACGCGCTGTGGGGTGCTTCACGGGTGTTGGCCGGTCGTCGTTATCGTCCCCAGGTCGCCGCGTTGACGAAATCGCGCTGGTCGAGCTGAACGCAACGAGCATAGGCTCGGTCGTGGCGTGTTTGACGAGTGCGGGGCGATCGTCGTCGTGTGGTAGGCGGACGACGGCGTTGGACTCGGCTTGATACGAGCGTGAGGGCACGGGTGGTGGACCGACGATGATACACGGCGAAAGGGATCCCGTTGTGGGGTGTTTCGTCAGTCCCGGCCGATCGTTGGCGAGTGAGCGCACGTCCGTGTATGTAGCTACCGCCGTAGGACCATCGTTTCCGAGTAGGACAGTCTCGGGCGTGGGGTGCTTAACGGGTGGTGGTCGATCGTCGATCCCGGGTGGTGATCCATGGACGAGGAGCGAGTCTGTAACGCACGGTAAACGCGTGGGGTCATGCGTATGTGGCTGCACGAAGCATACCGGACGCGTACACTCGCGCTTGGGTGGTGGATTGGCTGAAGCAGCGGCCGACGACGCATTTCCTTGCACCGTGGGGTGCATCGTGAGCGCTGGACAATCGTTCACGGGTGGCGAATCTGACGGAAGGGGCAACTGGGTGGTGGACATGATCGAGGAATGCGAGGTGGGGTGTTTCGTTAACGCGGGTCGATCGTGCCTGGGCGAAGGTGAATGCTGGGAAGTGATAGACTCGGCCAAGGGGGCAGTTGTGGGGTGTTTAGTGAGTGCTGGACGATCGCCTGTGCCTGATGAGCGTATGAAGGCGGCCAATTCCGTGGTACCCGGCGAGTACTCGTGCCCGGGTGATGGTGAATGCGCAAAAACGGCGAACGACGCGATCTCACGCGTTGTAGGGTGCTTAGTGAGTGCTGGGGGGTCGCCGACGGCTGGTGGTTGCACGGAATCCTTTGAACGCGTACCGTCGTGGACGATAAGTGTGGCCGTCGACGCGATACCGATCAACGACGCGTTTTCGCGCGCCGTAGGATGTTTCGTCGGTGCTGGACGATCGTCGTCAGCAAATGGACACGCCTGGCACGACGAACATGCTGAGTCGTTCATGAACGACGGAATTGGCGGTGTGGCAGTCAACGACACGTTTTCACGCGTCGCGAGGGGTTTCGTGGGAGGGGAGCGATCGTCCGTGTCCGTGGGATGGTCGTTTGTGGGTGACATGAGCTCTGGTGTGGGATGTTTGACCGGGGCTGGGAGATCGTTGGGGACTGGGTACGCGGTCGCGGGTGGTGGATCGTTCGCAACGCGTGATGACGGGAGTGGCTGGGTGGTGGACGCGATCATCGTGGGATGCTTCGTCAACGCGGGACGATCGTCGATCGCTGTCTCGACTCCGTCGACTTCGATATCCACCGTCTCCTGCGGCACGCTCATTTCGACACCCCAACCCTCCACGTACGGTATATTAGGCGGCTTTTTCGCTGTGGTCCCAAGGACGCTGTCCACGGTGGTCTGAGGGCTGGTAACCGGAATGTGAGGCGGCGTTGGGAGCATAGTCGCCGTGGTGGAAGTCGTGCACGGGGATGGCGTGAGTGGTGTCGTGGTCGTGGTGGATGTCGTATACGGGCGTTGGTGGGCGTCGTCGGCACTCGTCGCTCGCGTCAACTCCTCCCGTCGTCGTATCTCCTCCTCGGCCTCCGCTTTCCTCGCTGCCCTCCTAGCCTCCCTCGCCCTCGCCATCTCCTCATGGAACTGCGAGCGCTGTACAGCTCTCTCAGCTCGAAAGGCGGCCCGTAGCTCTTCGACACGCTGGGCCTCCCTCTCCCTCGCTTCGGTCGCCTCCTCAAGCTTCTTCAACATCCGCGCCCTCTTCAGCCTCGCCTGCCACTGCTGCGCACACCACGCCGCTCCCATAGCGCAAACTGTCATATCCGTCCTCCATCCCCTCTCCTCCCGCCTCGCCTTCTGCATTGCCGTCACCTGCACCAATAACTCGTCCAGCGCCTCTTCCTGCGCACGCTCGAGTGCGTGATCCGTATATCGCGTCGTTGGTGCAACCGCGGGGAACGAATAGACGAAGGAGGCGGTGGGAGGTGGTTTGAACAATCGGGAAAATTCGGTTCGGGGAGCGGGTAGCATCGAAGCGATAACTTCGAGCTCGTCTGCCGTGTAGGGTGACCCCAGCCAACGAAACCGAAACTCGGCCAGTAACGAAGGCCAATGCCATGCTACTGAATCCGGTAGCTCGTCGTACCAGTCGCCTGCCAGCGAGCCCGGCGCGAGGCAGCAAGGAAAAAGCTGCGTTTTCGAGTCGTCTGTGTTGCCTTTCGTGACCTTGACGAAAATCTTGATCCAGGTCTCCGCGTCGGGGCCGAACGGGCCACTGCCATGAAAAAAATTATCGTAGTCCATAATATCCAGTAAAGCGTAAGAGTTGAGAGAGAAAATTGCAAGTTGAGAGATAGAGAATCCGAGACGTCGAGAGAATCCAAAAGCCAAAGCCAAACTCCGCGAGTTTGCTGTCTGAGTACAACGGAAACGCCCAGTGCCGCACCTGCGCGCACTGCCTATCCGAGGGTCGAATCCACGCTCGTCACCAGTTGGACTGGTGGTGCCGGAGGCGCCAGTCCCAATGAAGAGTGATGTGGGTAAGATGGAGAACACTAAGTCCCAGAGCGGGCTCAACTATCTACTCCGGATGCAATCCGGGCTACAGGCTCCTGGCACCAGAGGAAGACCCCTGGCACCCCCCACTCCAGCGTTTGGGAAGGACTTAGTATTGACAGAGCGTAGCTCAAACCCGCCGTGGATGTTATACAATTTCATGAGACTCGTGTAGGTGTACCCGGCCATCTGGGGTGATTGACATGAGAATTAACACTGTAGGAAGAGCTGTCGTTAACTCACAATAAGAGGGAAATGTCCAATGTTGAATCCAAACGGTGGGGGTAATCGTAATGGGACGGCGGTTTTGATTGGTAAAGACAAAGGGAGGAGGGGAGAGTAGGAAAATGTGGATCTGGTGAACAGAGCCTAATAGCAGGGAGAGGTAGAGAGTGAAGAGGTAGAGGGCGAAGCGTGAAAATGCAGAGATTCAGAAGTGAATGATAAGACAGACGCAAAACCCAAGCAGCTGATGGACAGAGGCACGGGTAAACGAATGACGAAACAGACACAATCCTGACCCTGATGGAAAGAGCAAGACGTATGTAAGAGCTGGAAGTTGGAAATGTAGGTATGCGGGGGCTGAAGTTGGCACGTACTTATCGTAGTACCTGTTGCTGCCTAACGGTGCTGCAGGCTGGGTGGAAGTTCAAGACACCAGTACTGCTTACGGGAGCAGGTTGATTACCTTTACTTACCTAAGCACATATGGATTACATGAGCGTTTGTACCTGTGTGTCCGCAATCAGTACGATCCATCGATCCATCGATCCATCGTCATTAATATTTAATATTAATCGTCACCAACACCGCCGGCGCAAACTTCTTCAACCATGCCCTCGCTTCAACGCCCTGATTTTCGAAATCAAGGGGCCAAAATGTCTGACGTGTGGGCTGTGCAGTGGTATGTCCCATTTCTGGTGCACCTACGAATGTACCTCACAGCAACTCCAGGCGTGTATTTCGTGCGAGGAGCAAAAAGAAAACATGGGACGGTGAGCACGCAAAATCCGAGGCAGAACGATTGAATAATCTGCCTTTAGGAGATGGAATACTGGCCTATAGGAAGGGTTGGTGGAGGCTGTACAATTGGTACGGGTGTAAGGAGTGCGTAGCTGGCTATCAGACAGCATTTTTAGTGTTGGCTAACAGCGGCACGGATAGAATGGCATACACTAGATCTCCTGTGAACAATCGGAAGAAGGGTCGGGAGTTTAAGGTCGCTGACTATGAGGTAGGCATCGTGTCGACGTAGTACAAAGAGCGGTTGGCAGTGTGCTGATCATTCAGAGGCTGCCCACTCAAGGTTATCCTGGACTGTGTCCTTCACCTGGGGGAATATTAAAATGGGAGGCAGTGACCTCTTGAGATATAGGCCGGGCCCAGCGCGCGCCTGTCAATGTCATCTCTATCTCTCATCAAATATAAAAATTGAAAATATTGCTTGAGCTAATTACAGTTGAGTGGAATCGCAAACAATATCGCTGGGAAAAACTCTAGCTGCGTTACAGTTGAATGGAACCGCAGGATTATTTGGTTTGGCTGGGCATCTAAGAGAATGGAAAAAAAAGGTGGTGCGGGCGGGCGACACCCTGAATGCGCTTAAAAAAGTTGCGAGGGAAGATCAAAGTAGTAGTCGCGATTTTGAAGATCTAATCTATGCATCTGGACCTTAGTAAGAGATTCAAGCCAGGCCGGATTGTACAAGGTACGAGGAAGCCCCGGGGTGGTACCACGGAGCGCATTGGCGTCGGGTGCGATAGCAACAGATTGCGCGGCTGCGGTAGAAGGCCCAGCGGCTGAGGTACTAGCCTGGGGGGGATTTTGAGAGGGGGGAGGAGGGACGCGAATGTGGGGGGTGTTTCCTCTCCGGCTGGTACCAGCGCCGTTGGTCATCAAGTCGTGGTAGATTCGATCGAGGGCCCGAAGGAAGGGGGTAAGATTTGGGTGCCTCCACAGCCGCGGTCGAATACGGTACGTTCCGTTGCCCATATCCTCGTCCAAGGACATGCCATCCGCCCCCAAGCTATCAACCATAGCTGCGTGCTTCCACATATCAGGGTGCGACCTGCAGGCTTCCACGCGACGAGCCCAGAGCTGTTGGGGAGATGATAAGTGAACAGGGTATCCGGTGCTAGGCAAAAAAAACACACACACATTTCTCTTGCGCGTTTGCCGCGCTTTGTTCGCAAGTCGGAGGTTCTGAGCGGCGTCAGAGGAATCGTGCGTCCAAGCCAGATAGGTCTTGCGATGCCCACCCAGCCACGATATAAATTGCTCCCTCACCTCCATCCAAGACTCCGGTCCCTTCCAGTAAGTAGTGAAATCTTCCGCGAACACGTCGGCGGCAGAACGGTTCCATGCGGAGCCAGGGGTCTCGCTAACATCAACCTGGAAGCATTCCAGCGTGCACCCCTTGTTCTCCCCATTCTTGAACTTGATCATGTAGTTGGAGTGGTGGTTCGGAACGCGAGGGAAAGGTTGCTCGGAGGAGGGGGCCCAATCAAGGAGATCGTGGGCATGCTCCCTCACGGCCGCCTATAATCATACAAAAAAGTCACGGGTTGTCCGAGAGGAAAATCGCTTGGACTTACGTGAAAGTCTGTGACACTGAGCGGTTTGCGCTTGGGCCTGCTGGCCCTTGCTCCGCGCTGGGCTGCGCTGGGGCTTGCGTGTAGGGCGAGGACCTTCATCATCCGAATCGAGGTCCATGGAAATCAGCTCCTCCTCACTTGCATCCGCCTTGGGCTTGGGTTTTCTCTCGCAGCTGCCATGCACTTGGGCGTGGCTCCCCATAAGGCTCATCAGCAACTTCATTTCTTGCGTCTGCAAGCAGCTCTGTTCCATAACTTCGCCCATACCTCGGTACATCTTCTGGCATATCTCGTAGAGCTCGAGCTTGTGCAAAAGGAAGCACATACTGGGATCAGGATACACTCAAGGGGTAGATTCGCATAAGAAATTACATACCTCGCGATCGTCGTAGCGCGCACGGGCCTCGGCACGGATGTGGACTGCGGAATGCAAAGACTGTGCAAAAACAACCGTGATTAGCTTGGGCATTGCGCAGAAAAAAGCGCGCGTATACCTCAGGCTCTGAAGGGGTGTGATTCTACAATTTTGGGGAATGTGAGTTTAGGGAAAGTATCATAGACATGGACGCTACGCACATTTTCAGTGTCCATGTCCTGGCCATCGCCTCGTGGCGTGTGATCGCTGTCGGATTCCCCCAACGTATCGTTGTCAAGCTGGTGGCTGAAGTCTTCATCTGAGATGCTCTCCTCAGGAATGGCGGGGCCCTGCAGTAGCGTAGGAAAACGTCAGACCGCAGCCTTACAAACGGGCCAATGCCCTCACTTTGCCTTTGACATCGACATCTTTGTGGGGCTGCCGTCCTAGATACTCCTGAAAGGCAGGTTAGGTCGGTTCAGAAATAGTGCATGGGCAAGAAAAAACAGTGAATAACTTACATGCTCATGATCGGATGCATCGAGCTGCATATCCTCTGGAGTTGATGAGCGAGGGTTCTAAGAGCAAGCCTAAGCATTTAACAAGGCCCAGTGCAGATGGCTAACCTTACCTGGGGAGTGTCCGGGATAAGAGCAGCCGTGTTAATACGGTAAGGCTTACGGTGCGCCCCGACATTCGCATACGAGGCGTCCTCGCCAAACGCGGGTGTTACGGGGTTGGGCTGGGGAGGATAGGCGTGCGGTTGAGAGCGCGCGTCAAAGTCCGCGTTTGATGAAGATGGCTAAAGGGCCGGGTCAGTTAAAAAACCCGGCAGGCGTTCAGAATTTAAGAACATTACCTGCAATGCAGCGCTACGTTCCGTACGAACAGGATGACCCTGAACCCATTCCTGCACACGAGACGTCTTAGCCATAACGGACCTGCGTCAGCCAGACCAGAGTATAAGAGTGGAAGCGACTTTACCTGAGGCGGGCAAGGGGTTTCCTCGCGCTGACCACTGTGCTGAAAGAGGTCTCTAAACCTCTGGCTTCTGGACGTACTGGTGGAGTGCTGGGACTGGAATCAGAGAGAAGGTCAGAGCACTTGAGCAAAAGTAGCGTTCAAGAAGTTCAGTAGCACCTGTGGTGAAAGATTCGGGGTTGGGCTGCTTCTCTGCCTCCCCATCCGACCGACCTACAGCCAAACCCATGTCAGTAGCCAAATGGAGCTAGAAATGATTGTAGACTTACTCCAAGCGAGCTGGGGCGTTCCTTGGTGCCATATCCGTCCTCCGAGGTGCCATTGTAATCTAAGATTTAAGACGTAGATCGCGAGTGAGTAACGACATTCACGACCAAGTGCCCCCTAGCGTGGCTGACCTTGCCCTTCACCATGGAGCCGCATGACCCCCTCTCTTTGCAGCTGAAGCGCTCGCTGTTCTATTTGCCATTCCAACTCCTTCTCGTTCAGTGGGACTAGGGGTCGGTCATCGTCGAAGGAGCGCTGGACTTTGTACATCTTTCTGATGCGCTCCGAAACCTTCGGAGGTGGTGGTGGGGGCGTAGTGCAGGGTCTGCTGGTAAATCGGTCGGGGGTGGGAGGATCGAATGGAGGTGGTCGCTTTCGTCTGCCAGCCGCAGCCGGCGGCCGCGAGGGAGGGCCTCTGTTGCCGTCTTCTAAATTTCGAACCGCAGCGCCGGGAGTTCCTGCACGAAGGGGCGTGGGCAGATCTTCCCCAAGACGCGCAGCGCCAAGGGGCCCTTCGTGAGCCGACGCGCCGCCTTGATCGTTGATATGTGGAGCAAGGCGAGGGTTGGGGGTGTAGTAGGCGGGGTCAAAAGGATGCATGGCAAATCACGGAGGAGAGAGGGATGTGAATCTGCCCATTTGTCTGGGAAACTGCTCGTATAAATATCATTTTGACACAGGCAGCAGAGCCTTGTCCAGCTGTGAATGAGCGACTCCATTGTCGTGGACCGTTGACGCGAACTGTTGCCGCGAGCCTTTGACTTGAAAGCTTTAACGTTGGAACCTTTGACGCCACAATAACTCTGAAACGCTGGGCAACATATCGTGCATGCAATGTGCACGTGGAAATTTGGCGAGTAATCATCGGCGACCGCTTCTGCGACCCTCCACAGGACCCTGGAAAGCCCTAGGAAATCTGATATGCTGAATCTCCTAATTTTAAGGAAAAAATTTGAATGTTCTGTGCTGGCAAGTCCAAAAATGGGGCATTTTTGGGCCAAGGTACAAGGACTAAGATGGGCAAAAACAGTGTGTGTCATATGCCAGAAGGTCTAAAATGCTTGCAAATGGGAGAAAAAATCCCAAAAAATGAAAAAAGGTTAGTCTGGAGCAATGTTCAATCCCAAAACGTCGAAAATTTGCACAAAAAATTGACAATGTGTGAGGACCAAATTTAGGAAATTGGCTAATGTTATGTGCACCTGAGTCGAAATTTGGCTTTATTTGGCACCGATTTTTCCATTTTGGATCGGACATATAT
>KL198155.1:0-10114 GCA_000697705.1 Botryobasidium botryosum FD-172 SS1
AGGGAGCTTCCTGATCTCGTTGGATTTAGCGTAGTAGATTGGTCGCACTAACGTTCTCTCCCCCCTCAGTTTCCCTTCTCTCATTAGTCATGTAGGCTGCCCTTCCTCGTGTAGAGTAGTCGCTCGCATAAGCCTTAGGCTTCGGAGCTACCCCCAATACATGCGTTACACAAAAAAAAAAAAAGATCCTCCAAGTCCCCTCAGTCTTCTCAGCACACTCATCTTCTCCTCCACCGAGCGGTCCAAGAGAAATCCACTGCACTACAGTAAGTAGTCTATTGTAAATACATCTTGCGATAGTATTAAGTAATCAATATATCGGTTATAACTTTATTAGCAAGAGCACGTATAGACTCACAATTCGCCCACTTTCTCCTTGGGTACTACCAATAGCTCAATGCACCAGCCGTTCGACAGTATAGCACCATCAATCTCGAGTTTGTCAAACCTCGGCATACTCTTCCTTAGATCGCGGAATGGCAGATCTCCCTCCTCTTCCGTGCGGGGCCACTTCGCACCGGCCCAGATATCCTTAATCTTCGTGTTGTGCGGGATGACGAGGAGGCGCGAGCGGTGGGTCATGAGGAGAATAGAAACTTTTGCCGGACTAGAGTGGTCCACGACGTTCTGGGTAAACGCAGGCTTTTCGTCGAGCCGGCCACACGCAGTGATGGCCCAGGAGGAGAACAGATTTTCGACGATGGTTCCCACCATCTGCCCTTTGGTCCCTAGGCCGGGGCAGCCCGCCTCAGAATAAGGCACCACACCACTGAACTTGTTTCTGCGCACGGGGTCCAAGAGATATGGCGCGCGGATCATGAATGGGATGTGAAGGGGAGTCATGAGAGGGTTCGCAAGGCGGGGATCCGGTCGTTCGTCATCGGTACCAAAGTGCAATATACCTTCACTTTCGTCACGCGGGAGCACAGGTGGGCTGGGCTGCGGGAAACGCGCACGATGTTTGCCTTGAATCATGATATGGCGCGTCTGGATTAATGCAGGCGCGACTGTTGATTAGTAAATCTCCTATTTAAGAAAGGGCGAAACGTACACCGATAGCCTTCATCAGCTGCGTGTTTATCCATTCTCTCCCCTCAACATTCTGGTTTAATCCGCTCCTTATTTCTTCCTGCAGAGTCCGTTCGCTTGCCTTCACCTCCAGCCCACTTTCTGCATAGAGCTCCTCGTACCGCGTATAATCCTCAAGCGCCTCTTTGCATCTCCTAAACAAGCAAAGTATACGTGCGCGGCGATAATAGCATTTTGCAGTAAGGATTTTCGGAGAGGATGGTAGCGTATATGCTGGCGAAAGGGCGAGGTCGCAGTCGACTAGGGCGTGAGGCTCGCTGCCGTAAAGAAGGTATGCTTGAGCGCGGTTCGAGATGACGGTTCGTTTCAGTTCAAGTGGCGTTGAGGTAAGTGCGGTGTCGAGAGCTGCATCATAAAGCTGAAAAAACTCATTTAATCGGCGAAAGGGAGGATATGTGCATATATGAGGGTGGACGTACGCGAACAGCAGATTTGTACATGCCCTCGCGAAACAGTGCGTCCGCTTCTGCCTTCAAAGCAGGGAGCCGGTCTACCATAGCTAGATATAAGAAAAGGGCCTGCATATTGACCAAAACGTATAAAGGGCATTTCCACCTTCGTTTTCGAGTCCACCATAAGTTTCAGAACCCGCCAACCTGAGACTGGTAGCGTCTGGGTCGAGCCCGCGGCTTCCAGGAGCGTTTCCGGTAGGTGCCAGGTGTTCCATTATTGCCCCGAGTAACTCGTAGCTTCAACCTCGACTCTGGGAATCGAGTTGAACGTCGATTCAGATCTGAAGCTGAAGCTCGAAGCTTGAAGGCTGAACAACTGAAGTCTGAGATGGCGAATCCAATAAACCAGGCATTTACGGAAGCAAGCTCATTTACTCAATTTGGAAAGAGCAATGCCATTCGCGGCTTCCCACTGCTTACTTGAGCAAAGCAAGCGAACGGTCGCGTTTTGAGGAAGTTAAAAGTGCAGCTATGGAGCTCTTTCTGCTTGGCTGACTTCAATTTTCTTTTATCACTCGGTGTGCATTTTGAATGGTGTACTTATCACTTAATTCTATCAACCACCCACTGGGACTAACCGCGTACAAATCTTCAACGGCACAATTTCTTCGCTATCTGAGAAATACTAGGTTAGTTGAAGTACAGAAATTATGAAGTTACGAGGACACATACTACGCCCACCCCAGCGTTCCTTCATTTCTTCCCGGAGCAAAATTTCTTGTGGAACGCCCAGTCGGCTCTCTGGTGCTCCGCATCACAGTAATGCACTTCCCGACACGCGGCGCATCGGCGTAGCGAGGCACCCGGTGCTCCGCAAAAACCGCACCAAGGCGCCTCTTTCCGCTTCTCCCACCTCTGCTTGGCCGTGAGTGCGACTTCCATCAGCCAATCGTCATCCGCGCCTGGCCCTACGCGATCGGATACCTTGACTTTTGATCCATCGTACCCGCGGCAGATACGGCCAGTACGCTCGTGAAACTTTCCCATGGACTCCAGAGTGAACGTTGCCCGTCCGCCGTCTCCCCTCCCTGCCTCCCCAAATTGCATACTGGACAGATCAAGGACGCTACCAGCGCCATCATCCATGGCAAACCCCATCACTGCGTGAAGGAGAGTTGGACTCTCCCCAGAGATATATGATATGCCGCTCGGTAAAACAGCGGAGAGCGAGAGGAACTTGGGCCCCTCAAGGATGAACTCCATGATAACTCTATGCCACGCGTGTGTGAGGATGGTCGTCCCGTCTCCCCTACGTATTCGGATTGGCTGGTCGTAGGGGAAGAGGTCGAGGAAGTGCTGCAGGAGTGCCACCGATTTAAAACACCCGTCGTGTCCGCGAGCTTGCCAGTATATAGTTTCCAGCTCTCTCGTAGACAATGCCTTTAGAGCAGGCGGGACTGGCTGGGGAAGCATATTGGAGGGGACATCGCGCTCGAGCTCCCCAGCGTGTGGTCGTGTTTTAGGGATATCGAATGCATATCCCACCTTGTTCTCGCGCGGCTCGGACCACTCCGATAATAATATTGCGACAGTGCGGAATGGGGCATTGACTGCAACTTCGCGCAGCTTGGCACCGCGAAAGCGGGGCTCTGTAGAGGCGCGCTCGTAGTTGAGTAAAGCGGAGATGTCATGCAAGTCGAGAGTCGTATCCTGCATCGCAAGGGGGTGGTGGAGGATGGAACCAAGACTCACCGCACGCAAGCGCGCTGGAGGAAAACCTAGATCATGTGTCTTACTTAGAAGTACTAGCGGCGGCCACTAGCCTGCTGGGCTTTCGACGGTGGTTATTACATAAGTAGACGCATTTGTAGTTTCCGTAAGCAACACGACAAGTCAAACGGTAACCGCCACATCAATCACGAAGGATCCCAACATCCAGGAATGTTGTGCGGTCTACAGGCACGCCTACAGGATCAAACGATCGAATGCGCATATGATAATGCCGTGCTGCACAAGTCCCGGGTTTGCTTTCATTTAAATTGGGATACAAGAAGGTATGAAGGGGCGTGTAAAGGGGAAGCGTGAAGAATGAAGAGAAATGAGAACGTTGACGCCCCGAAAAAGCGCCGGGGCTAGTAGGAAGAAAGAGTGGCACTGTGGAATAGAGAGAGGGGATAAAATTCGACAGGAAGCCGAGGAATGGCCAATGCAGAGGTGTGACCGTGGTGAAGAGAAAAAGCAATGTAGAATGTTTGGTACAAGTCCTTTTTTATGCCGCACTATACAGGAACAAATTATTGGTTGCCGCAATCTACGGAGGGGTTATAGTGAGGAGACGACGCATAAGAGAGGGAGAGTGCGCTTACTGCAATGGTATTTTCTCTAGGGTGCCAGCTTCCGTGCAGAATCTTCTTGTTAAAGTCTATCGCATCCAGGTTCATACCCCCCTTCGCGCCATTCGCCCTGGCGCCCGCATTTTTGGCTCCGCCAATCTTCTTCTGCTTGAAAGCAGACTTGTCAGCCTGCAGCAAAACTTCTCCTGGTCCATCGACATCGTATATCCGGAAGTAGTTGTGGTACGAGCCAGTGAGGACGTGTCTATGCATTAAGACGCAAGATGTCGTTAGGCCTTGCCTTGCGAATACCAAGCGGAGGGCTTACGATCCATCCCCGCTGAACGCGCACTCAAACTTGTCGAAGATGCAATCATTCTCGTACAAATCACACAGCTTTCCTCGGAGTTGTTCGTGTATATTGATAGTCTTCACCGGCCTGCTGTCCATGTTGACATCCCAGATCTTGAGAGATAGGTAGTCGCGCGAGAGGATGTACCGTCCATCGCGGCTGAACTTGACATCCGAGATGGACGATATGATTTCGGAGAAGAATGACCGGCTTGAAGGGTCCTCTTCCTCTTCGTACTCTATATGGAAGGGGAGCAAAGGGTATCAAGCCTGTGTCTCCTGGTGTACAAAGATTGCAAGGTAGAATCAGAGAAGGTGTGAGGCACGTACGCTTGGCATATCTATCGCAGAGTGCTGAGTCTCGCATGTCCGCAAGCTTGATCGTGCCCTTGGAGCTCGAGTACATAAAGACATTGCAGTAGATGGGATGGAACTCGGCGGCAGTGATAACCTCTGTGAGCTCCTCCATGTTAACAGGCTTTATATCCACAATATCTTCAGGGTGGCAAATATAAGATTCACGTAGAAAAAAAAAACAATTACGGGTATGGCTCACTAAAGCTTTGGTCACTGATGTCGAGGTTCCAGAGGTTGATGCGGAGATCATCAGCCGAGATGTATGTCTCGCCATCAGAGTTGATGGAGATCGAGTTGATGTGGTATGCATGAGCGTTGGCGTAAACTTTCCTCGGCACAGCCGCGATGATATTATCTTGGTTTTGCATTCGTGGTAAGCGAAGGCTCGATCGCGCTGTCGGCGGCGGGAGGGGGTTGTGTTTCTCATCATGGTGGTTGTTCTCTGCGACTACCTTGAGCGACTTCTCAAACACTTTCCAGAGCTTAATCGTCTTGTCTGAAGGACCAATCGGGGTCAGCTATGAGGTAATTTGACAGGGCAGAACAAAATGATACGAGCCATTGGTGGATAAGAGGAAGTGTGCAGCATTTTGGCGCTTGCACCACTTGATCCGATTGATCTTCTCCTCGATCTCGAGCGATTTGAGATAGTCGAACTCTGGCTCGTGCGATTGGAACTCGGTGTAAAACTTGTATTCGCAGCCCTTTTTCTAGCAGACACACGCAACGAACACATCAATCAAGATTCGATGATCTGACGTTAGATGACGTAAGACCAACCGACTCGTTTCGCTCGAAGAGAACGACGCGGCCTCCTTTATCGCCCGTGGCAAGGTAGTCGCCTGTGTGATCGAACTCGACGGTGGAGATGATATCAGCTGGTTGTACGTCCCAGAGCGCATCAGGAGGGGACCACGCAGGACAAAGAGGGAAAAATTAGCTCGATGGAGTGAGGTCATGGAAGATAGTGAAGGCTCACCCTCCGTGATGTCCTCGACATCGCCCTTGTCACCAAAGCACTGGGCAAAGCGCCATGGACCTGTTGAGCCAGATGCGTCGCCGTCCATAATTTGAGATTTATAAGGTTAAGTGCGATTTGGATGGATGAGGATGGACCGAAAGGTCTGCGAGAAGGGTCTAATTTCGATAAGACGGATATGAAGGCCAAGGTGGCGCAGGGCTGGCTGCGACGTGGACAGAGACGATGGGCGCGACACTGGAGGGGGTTCGTAGCACGGCTGAAGCGATCGGGGCGATGGAGGGGGGGCACGGCGGAGAGGAGGAGGAGGTGTGGATCAGGTGCGGCGTGAGCGTTGAAACCTCCCGGGCGAGCAAATGAGCGTTTTCAGGCTCCGCTTCAAATCCCGCATTGCTTCAACCTTCGCTTTCTCACACTTGCTCACACCTACCACCACCCAAAAACACGATGCCCATCGCCCCCATCACTGGAAAACTTCGCAAGCGACTTTTCCTCGACCTCACCGCCGCCATCGGTCTTGGCACTGCCGGAGGATACGCGTACTGGTGAGCCCATTATCTTTTTGTCGTGTGGAAACCAGTCACTCACATGTGTTCTCGTAGGTATGGCGTAAAAGTCCCATCTCGTATGACGATATTTCCCAGCCCCTTGTGCCCCTAGCTGACTCTTACTTTGCAGTCCGCACTCGTGAGGAATTCTATGCCAAATACGAGCAACAGAAGCAAGCCGAGGTCCCTTCGTAGAGCCGTAGATAATTTGGAGGGAGGCTGGGCGTGGCAGAGGGTATTGCGTGGGAGCTAGAACGCTGCATGTAGCCTTTTTATCCCGGCACGCTGGGAATATCAAACTAGCACAACTCTTTCGAGCCGTGATCTCTATATAAGTACCAGCATCCGTGGGGCGAAATGCAAACTAAAAAGAGGAATATTTACGAAAAAGAGACCGAATGAAGCAACAGCGAGGATATCAATAGTAATTAGCGAACAGGTTCATCTCCTTGAGCTTATCGCAAGCCGGTAACTTCTCTGCCTTGATCTTCCTCACCTCTTCCCAGTTCGCACCTATGCCAAACAATCCCCTGTGCTGCTCCATTCGCCGCTCTTGGCTGTCCAGCTCCCCCCGACACTGACTCTGCAGCCCACTAACAAACGTCCTCTCCACCACCCTCTCAAAGCCTCTCAGCTTGGATGACACAGCGCCTGCAGCCTTCTCCGACCGATGCGTTTCGGGTATCGACTCCCATATTGGATGTGCCTGGAATTCGGTAGGATTGACCCAGTACGGCACTTTGTACTGCGATGTCATACGCTCTGTGGAGTATTTCGATGTCGCTTGAAAGCTGTAGTGGGGGTCTGGCGTGGAGAATAGCGACGGCAGCGAGCTCAAGAGCGAGATGGCGAAGAGGATGATCAGTGGAAGAAGTTGCAGGAACAGCGAGCGGTTCTCAGCAGCCGGTTCTGCGGCGCGTCTTTGGGGTCCAAAGCCGCCCCCGCGCATGCCAGTAGTTCGAAAGCCTTGCGGGCCGAACGATGCTGTAAATACTGAATAGACAGACGTTTGTTAGAGAGGGTGAGATAAGAAATGGCCTGGAGTATAAAATACCTGGCCCGCCCCCAAATCCACCACCAAATGGTCCCCCACCAAAGCCGCCGCCGCCGCCTCCGAAGAACATGTTAAATAGGTCTTCGGGGCTTACCTCACCGTCTGCACCTCCCGCGAACGGTGATCGCGCAGCGGCCGCGCCACTGGCCCGTGAATCCGGATCTGCACCGTACTGATCGAAGGCAGCGCGCTTTTGTGGGTCAGAGAGGACCTGAAAAGCTCGTGAAACCACTAGGATACGGAGCGATACGCCTCCCGGTAAGCAAGCAGAGAGCTAGTGCAAATATCCACGACGCACTTTTGAAAGCCTCGTCGGCACCGGGTGCACCGTTCTTATCTGGATGAAGCTGCAGTGCCAACTACGCAGATTTTTATGGAGGTCAACTTCGATAACGATGCGGCCACTGAGTACATAAAGAAGCGAGAGGACACCTACTTTCCGATATGCCTTTTTCACATCCGTTTCCTCACACCCCTTCTTAACAGCCAAAATCTCATAATACTGCGTAGCCGCACACGCTCTCACCCTCTGGACAACCTTGCGCTGCTCATCCGTGTATTCTCGCTTTTCCTGGGATCCTTGACCTGCGGCAGTCCCCTGAGGCCGATGTTTAGTGGTCCCGGCGGACGCGTGCGTCTCCCTCGCAGACGAACTGGCTTTTGCGCCGTTCACCCCTGCATCGGCGGGCCCGCTTGATGACGGCGCAGTCCCAGCAGCAGCTTCGCGCTCAATGATATTGAGCAACTTGGCTGCCTCGGGTGTCGAGTAGAGGTTGATAGACTTTTGACAAAATCTGCGTGCCGAGTCGTAATTCTGACTATCTCGATGCCGCTGAGCGATTGAGAGGCATTTCAGCGCTTCGTCGCGGTTGCTTTCCATATCGAGATTGGAGCCTTCGTCAGCGGGAGTGCGGTGGTGATGGGCGGAAAGCGCGGTGCGCTTTCACGAACGCGAGTGCGATGATGTATGAACTTGAAGGCTCGGGAGTCGGGACACGTCGCTTGGCCGGATTTGGAGTCGGATGTAAACGCTCTTTCGACTCCCATAATGTAAATTACTTAGGCACATTCTGGAATTTGTGGCAGAGCGCTGGTCAAAATTCCTTTTAAATTCCCTGCCAACTCTGATGAACTTGGGAAATGCATGTACATATATAATGTGGGTGGGAGCACGAAGAGCTTGTGGTCATGTCGGCGCGGAAGAAATCACGTGATCTGCGTGTTGGCTGTTTGCTTCCGGCTTTCCTCCCGCCTGCCGCCTGGTCCTCTCACCACGATCTCGCCTCCTCTCCGCCCGGACCTCTGCCCGTGCCGCGGCAGACACCTGCGCATGAGGGGCAGGATGCCTAACCTGCCGATCTCTCACCACCGCTCGAGCATTCGCGCGTCATCTGGGGTGGCGTCTTGCACCTATGGTACGCCTCTCGCGCGCGAGTTCGTGGCCCTGTACGGGGAGCGCCAAGTATACGGGCTCAGGCTCGGTACCCTTCTTGTTAATTCAGTCGTGGCTTGGCGTCGGGAAAACCCGTGCGTGGATGGCCTACCGAGGTGCATGCTCTGCTGTAGGCTTGAACCACGGACAGTCGGCCGGATTAGTGCCGAGTCAGCCATGGACGGTGAGGAAACTGATACGCCCAAGCAGCTTCGCTGATTGGGGTATGACCCTTGGTAATCATGGTATTGAAGCTCCAATTTCGTGCGTCTGCCTAGCTGGAACTGGCCTGTTTCATTGCAGAATCCGAAAGCATTCCGTCTGCGTCCTCTCTTTGCTCTTTGAGCCTTTGCTGATGTTTCGGGCTCTTTCCCTCCAACTCCTCTTTAATAGGCTCTCTGCGCGCAACTTCATAAAGAACAGCCGAAACTGGTGGATGAGATGGATGGGCGGGATGTAGTGGGGAGAGACCCCCCAGTGAGTCCTTTACACGTGCCCTATCTTCCAGTTCCTAATGTCTTCCTTTGCAATGCTCCCAGTCACAAAGAGGGTGTCGCCAGGTCTCCGTACTCTACATCTAACACACCTTGCACGCCCTATTTGCGAATATGTAGTGTGTCATTGACCCTTGCACCTCTGTGCGAGTATAAAATCCGGCTTGCCATGAAACCGTGAACTCGCCTTTGAGCATTACGGCGGTCAATGCCACATGTGCGCAATAGGGGCAGGCTTGCACCGATAATAATGCTTATTTTTGAATTGCGTACCGCAGAAACGAGGTACATAAGGCTGAGTGTGGATGGGATTATGACTCGTATATGCGAAGACTCCAGACTTGGTGTTGAGTATGCAGGGTTTGGGGGCCGGGCTGCGCATCCCGAGCACAGCAACCCTGACCCCAGATTCCCGGGGAAATTAGCGTTCATTAATATTGGGACACAATTTGGGGCCAATATTTTATTGCTCTCATAAAATCCCAGAGCGTGCATCTACTGCTCCTCATCGTTGACCACCACCGCCGCCATCGCTCGCACCAGCAATCACCTTCACTCACCCACTCACTCTCACTCTCCTCGACGATAACATGTACAACGATTATAACGACAGCGCCAACGTCGGTGCCGCCAGCGCCATCGCTCACTACGCGCTCGCTGCCACCGGCCTCGCGTCCCCCCCGCTCACTCCCCCGATCACACTCCTTACCCTCCCCACCACCCCCACCAAGAAACGATTCGCACCGCCTACCACCCCTCAGAACCTTCATCGCTGGTCCAGCATTTACAAGGACGTCTTCCCCGTCACCTCTCCCGCCGACCTCTCTCCTGCGCAGGAGCAGAGCCACGACTACGAGCCGTACTCTCCCCCTCCTTCGCCCACCCTCCAGTTTAATGAGAACCTCGTGCGCACTTCCCGTCGCCGCGCCCAAGCGCATCGTGAGCCGTCGAACGCGCTTACCGCGTTTCTGAAAGAGGAGGATAAGAAGGAGTCGTGCCGCCGCTTCTGTCCCATCATCCCCGCCCTTCGCTCGTTGGTGGATAGGAAAGTCGGCGAGAGAAAGGAGCGCGCGTGGAAGAGGAAG
>KL198155.1:10505-40668 GCA_000697705.1 Botryobasidium botryosum FD-172 SS1
CAAGGTGGCTCGCCTGCACCGTGGCCAAGGGCTGGATGATTTCATGAATCAGGACATGATGCCTAGCGTCTCTACCTTCACTGAGCGTGAACAGAACGATGCCAATGGCGAACTGAACGCCAACGAGCCACACCCCAACAGCGCTCCCGCGCCATCCAACCCCATCCTTAATTTCGCCTATCCCGATGCCTGTAATCTTGCGTCCAAAACCGTCTGCCGGCTCAAAGCGTATGGGCCCGCCTATGTCCACGTCACCGCCGTAGCCAGGATGGTCAGTGAAGACCGCAAGGGCGCGCGCGAGCAGCGCAATGAAAGCAGAAAGGCCAACAACCTCGTCTGCGCGCCCTACAGCCGAAACGCTGGGCCTGCACGCGTAACGAGGTCTCCCGACGCAGAAAACGAGCTCGCGCGGCTACTGAACGCGGCCAACATTCCGCAAGCACTTCAACTAGTACAAGAAGAGGATACAGACATGGGTCCCGAGGCGGCAATGGCTATGGAACATCAAGGCAGCGATGGCGTTGGCACAAACGGCTGTGACACTGTCCTCGTGGGCTGGGGGGAGATCGCTAATTCCATCTGCGACTCTCTTCCCGTCAACAGTGGCATCAACGTCAACATCGATAGCCCAGACGCAGCCGCGCACGTCCCAATCTGCACGCCGCTGCCAGATGTCCTCGCCCTTGCCGAGCACCTTCGTGCACTCTCCATTGCCAACGGAAAGCTCGGCTTCGTGGGTGCAGTTGCTGGCTCGGATGTTGGAGGAGGGCCGCACGAGACCAATGACGTCGTGGACGTTCGCATGCGAAAGGGTTGGTGCAGTTCTAGGGTGTGTATCCGCCCTTCGCCTCCTGGGGTTCGCGTCATATCTCTAACGCCGTTTACGCCTTCCGCAGACGCCATCATCCCCCCGTCGTGCGCGAGCCCAGTTCTCGGGAGCCGTGCGGCACACTCGGATGCGCGTCGCCGCCAAGGTGGTGCGGTACCAGCCATACTAATGGCATTGTATAACATCGTGCTTCATGACTTGACGACTGTGAGTCCCGTGTCGTTCGCACTTTACAACGTTTACACACGGTACTGATGCTGGCATGTATACAGCCTCACGACTCACGATTTTCCTTTCCTTTCCCTTCTTTCTCTGTTTCCTTCAACCGTCAGCGATGATCATCGACCAACCGGCCGGGATACGATGGATATGCAGCATGCGTTCACGCGTCTGCGCGCGACATTTCGTTCTCAGTCGATGCCACCACGAATCCAGACCTAGCCATCCACTCTTTATGATCGCACGCAGCGGGGCCTCAGTTTCTCTGCCTCAATCTCTCTACCTCAATTTCTCTCCGTCTGTTCCTTTCATCGTGACGACCGCTCACCAACCGGACGAGGGCATGGATGCGTAGGGCTCACACGCCCGCGCTTAGTCGACATCTCAACTCTATCGTCGCCACCACGGCACTCCACCTAGCCATTCACTTATTTCAGTCGCCGCGTGGTTCCTCTTCTCTCATTTTTCTATTCCATCTCTCTCACGCTGCACCGGGACGATCCCCTACCAACTGGACGGGCAACGGAGACAGCACAACTTGCCACGCACTTACAGTTGTGCGCGACCTTTCAAGATTCATTACATGCTATCGCCTCCGCCGCTTCCGCCCTAGCCATTCACTCTTTGCGATCGCACTCGGGGCCCCCCTTCCTCATCTCTCTCCTCTCTGTTTCTTCTCACCGCGACGGCCTCCTACCAACCGGACGAGGGCATGTGGACGCGTAGGGTACGCACAAATACCTACGCTCGGGCGGCAGGCAGTCACCGGCCCACCGTCGCCGCCACGGCTCTCCACCTAGCCATTCACTCTCTCTGGTCGCCGTGGGGTTTCTCTTCGTCTTCATCTCCGTTTCTCTCACTCGCCTGACTTTTGCGCCGCGCCGCGATGATCGTCAACCAACTGGCCGAAAGATGTGGTATACGCTGTCTGTCCTGTGCTTGCAGCTGCGTGGGCGACCACTCAAGTTTAACTGTCGCCGCCATTACTCTCGACCTAGCCATTCTCTCGTTTTGATCATCTCGACACCATGACAGTGTCTGTTTCCCTCGTTCCATTTCTTCATTTCCTTCCTATCATCTCTTTCTTGTCACGGCTTGGATACTTTGTCTCTCTCATCACGACACGCTACGACGACGGCACAATGTCGAAACACGAGGTCTGGAGCCCCACCGAACAAGCGAGACAGCAATCTGCGCACCGATCATATGCGCGCACCTTGCAATGCTCTGACGCTCTCACAGCCACGCCCGCCTGACTTCTTCTTCACGCCCGATTTCCTCACTTCTGCATATCCGCGGTCTTCTTGGCCTGTCCACTCTTTCCCCGGTCGGAGCATCACAGCAACCTACATCCATTCACGGCCACACTCCTTCTCGGCTACGCTCCCTTGCTACAACACTCTTTTCAAGTCCACTAGGCATGGGAAAGACGACGATCCCGCGTCAACGTCAACCTGTTTTTACTCCGCTTTGATTTTTCTTTCACGAGACTGCCATGCAGTACCTCGGATGCCCTCGTGCACTTTTCTTTTCGTGATTCTGCTCCTGCTATATACGTTATATCTGCAGGTTTTTAACCTTCCCCTTGGTTAGTTACTACCCTTATCAGTATTCTTTCCCCTCCCCTTTTCTTTTTCTTTTCTTTTCTTTCTTTTCTTCTTTTTCCTGTTATCATTATTACCCTTCTCGGTTCCTCGAATGGATCTCCGCTAAGGCCCAATTACGCTGTACTTTTATCATCATCATTATCATTATATATATTTATTCTTTATTTATTCTGTATCGGGTGTGCTGAGCGCTGAGTTCCAGCGACAAATACGCGTAGGCAAGTTGCAAGGTCGGCTGGTCTGCGTGTCCACCGTATAAAAGTGTCGTGCAGTGGCCTTCATCTCTAGCGAAATGGGCTCAGCGAACGATCTAACGTCGAAGAGTTGAAGCAAAGAATCTTTCAGAAAGTACGCGTCCATACAAATTTGATCTGTAGCTTTATTTCCGGCTTTGCCTCGTCAAGACCCCTCACCTCTCCCCCTAACCTTCTCCAACCAGCCTAGGTTTGCAGGGTGATACTCTGTCGACGGATCCGTCAAGCGAAGAAGCGCCTCGATTTCCGTGTCTCCTTCCTCGAGACCCTCTGTGTATGCAGCAGGGAAGATCTGGGAATCTCGCAGCATGAGCTTAACCTTGTCGTCGTGGCTCTTGCTGAGGGGTTTGAATATATCGTGTGTGCAGCCACCAACGTAAATGTTAAAACCCCCTAGGCTCTCCCTCCTTTTTTTACCATCTTTCTTTGGGTCCGCCACGCGACTGTTGAGGACCGCCGGATCGGCACCCAAGCTGAACAAGATGTTGATCGACTTCTGCTGTAGCTCCATGTCCACGTCCAAGTCTTCTAGCTTGACGAACTCGTCGTAAACGAGGGCTCCATATGTCTTGTATCCGGGCGCAACAGTCGTCTTGATCTGCAGTTTCAGGGCGGATATCTGGGCGGGCTCCAAGGTTCCATCCATAGACATGGGAATGACGAGGTCGGTGGCATGCTGCCCATCTACGCAAACAATAGCAATGCCCCGCATCATGAAGCCTGCCAGATGCTGGGCCTCGAGAAGTCTAGGGTCGCGGACTTGGATAAAATGCGTGAAGTGTACCATAGCATCCTTGAAGTGTGATTTAATGGTAGCGCCAGTATCGTCGTTCGTGGATAGCACCGTTTCAATGTGTTCTTCGGGGAAAAGGTGGTGGAGGAAGTCAAGCAAGGGGATGGAAGTATGGAAGGTCGGGACGCCTTCGACCCCTTCTGCCTCGAACGCGGCGGAGTCGTGGGCCATGAGAGTGAGAAGGGCAACGAATAGCTCGCCGCTGTCGCCTTTTGAGATGCAGTCGTTGTTTATATGCCCCACTAGTTCTGCCACGAGATCAATAGCATTTGGGGTTTTCGCATGCCAGCACATCGCCGCTGCCTCTGCTAGAATGGGCTCAGACGGTGCGGCGGTGATAATCTTTCCCTGATCTGGGTCGATAGATATTACCATGCGCAAGTGCCTCTCGACTTGCTCCTCTTGGTTCGCACCTTTTGCCGAGCCTCGAATGTCGTTGGTCCTCGGGAGGATGTCGAGCGGAATGCGAACTGCGATGGACGCCATCCTGCCCCCGGGTCCGATACTCCGGCCGTAACCGCAAGCAGTCAATTTTTCAAAAGCAAATGTAGTGATGTTTTCCTGTACAGCGGGCGTGCCACAGCGATACCTCCCCGCAAAACTAAAGTGAAAAATTTAGATCGGATTCAATAGCAATTCATGATAATACAGACGTACAGCGGTCTGCCGAAAGACGCAATGTATTCCGTCCTACAACAATCGATCAATTCCCGGCCGCTCGATGGTTCGACGAGGTGGTCAAATCCGACTGCGACAAAGGGTTGGTACAGGCGGGTATGTCCCGATTCAACACGACTGGAATCAGACTGCGAGCCGCTGGATGTAATTTGGTGGATGGAGGTATTGGTCGATAATACGACACAAAAGATCGGGTGGCTCTTGAGCTCGCGGATGACGCGGTGCAGTGTCGCAAACGGCGAGAATTCATCGTCAAACTTGGTCCGAGTCAAGGTATGCACCTCATCAATGCAGATGACAGCAATATTGCCTTTTTTCCCAGCTAGCCTCAGGGCAGTCGAGAATCTTTGCGCAGCTTGTGCAACGGAGTGTGGCTTTACCGCGGCGTCAGTAGACTTGAGCGAAGGCGTGTCTAAGTAAATCTTTGGCGTGAGTTATAAGACACCACCTGTGGAAGCACATAAACTCTTATTGTTACCACAAGGCTTGGATAGAGATGTTTTCTCCGCTGGATCTTTTGCTGATGCTTTCGGGGTATCTGAGGAGGACAGGCGTCTCCGAGCATTTAGGTCCTCATTCTGTTGAGAAAATCGTTAGCCAGCGCGAAATACTACAAATTCTAGGAGAACGCACACAAGCATTTAGCACTGAGGTGTAGAAAGATGCCCTATGCTCAAGGAAATGCGCGCGCAATGTCTCTGGATTGAGGTGCTCTCCAAGTCCTATCGCGACGTTAGCCGCTTGATCGAGGAGGCAGCGTAGGAATGTCCAGATCTTCGCCTCGCATTCGCTCGCATTGTCGGCAGTCGTTAAGAAGTTGAGAACTCCAGGGTCAGCAAGTGGGTAGCCTATAAAATGCACAAGAGGATGAGTGCATAATGAAACACGTTTTCGGGTGGCAGCTTACCTTTTTCTCTCGAGTCTCTGATGTTCAGCGGGATGACGTAGGCTTCCTTAGCCATTTCATCCAACAGGCGGGACTTGCCAGTCCCAGAGCTCTGAATGAGGGGAACGAATTTGGCATAGTGATTTAGCTCCTTGCTCCAAGTTTTCTCCAGATGTCTTAGGCGCTTCAGTAGAGCTTTATGGGCCGAGCCTTGAAACGGGTACTTCCACGCCTTCTCAGTGGCTTTTTGGGCAATGTAAGCGATACAGGGCGTGCAGGGGGAGGAAAGGGGGGTAGACATTACCTCCCATAGATTCCCCTTCGGCGATTGCAACGGCGTGGCAGATGATAGGCCCACCCTTCCGGGGCATAGGCGCCTCGTCGTGTTGACCCTCGTCTTGTTTACGCTCGACTTGTAGGCGAGCTAGGTAAAAAGCAGCATCGTCAGGTCAGCGAGATGGATTCAGCTTGGTCGAAGAGGTAATCACGCACGGTATCGGCGTATGTCCTCGAAATCCTTCGCGGCCCACGCCTCCTCCAACTTCTGCCGTAAACTCGCATCCTCCTCGATTAGCCGCTTTGCCGCCCTGCGTGTCCAAAATTCCTGGTTGAGCGGTGAATGAGACCGTACAATTGCCGCAAGAAGGTAGGGAGGACTCGGGGGCGCAGAAACGGCAACCACATACTCGTCGCCCAACTCCTCGATTACCATCATATCAATATCCTTGATATTCATGGGGGTAGGTGGAATGTCGTCCATCTTCTGGCGAGTCGAATTTTCGTCTTGATCAAATGATAGTGTTCGCTTTCGTGGGATGGTAGACATATGTGCCAAGGGAGAGGGAATATGTATGTCAGGGAGCGCCACCCGATCGACTTGTGTCCGGGCCTTTACGGTGTAATTCTACGGCGCTTTTGCCAGGGCCACACATAGACTTGTAATCCTCAGAGCTCAACGTTCAACTCCCCCCGAGAAACAGGCTCGCCGAGTGATTAGTACTTAGTCTTCTCCGCGGATACCTCTCTCACAGCAACAGCCATCGTTCAACTCTATGATCATACGCAAAAAAAGAGGGAATAACACCCAACTTGGAGGCCGTGCAAAAGCCACGTCCCGCTCACCAAAGACTAAAGCCAGCAGGATCCACTTACATATCCCCACCTCACGCAGACATCATCTCCAGCAACTGATCAATACTCTGGCCCAAATCGCCCTGGTGCGCCTCCAGCACCATCTCCGCAACCTCGGGCTCCACGCTGGGAAAGATCTGCAGCAGCGTCTGCAGCGCCGCCTCCCCCGCCACACTATGCGCGCGGTCGATCTCGCGCTGCAGCGCAGGGATATCCAGCGCGTCTGTCGGCGGCGTCGCCCCGCCCGCCCCCGCGCCCAGATGCACCGGCGTCGACGACCTCGAGATCCCGATCGGCAGGGGGAGCGGAGCGGTCCCGCGCTGGGGCGTCCGGATGGCGGTGGGCGGTGTCGACTGCATGCCCATTCCGTATGGCGATGTGGCGCGCGCAGCCAGCATCGCCTCCGAAGGCGAATAGAATTGAGGCGAGGGAGTGTTCCGCCCCGGCGTCGATACAGGCGAGACGCGGACGCGCGGCTTGTACGGCGCCTGGAATCCGGCTCCGGCCGCCCCGCCAGGGATCGGCTGGGCGTGCGAAGGAGTTTGCATCGGATCACTTGCATTCGGGTGTCCCCGATACTGATACTGCTGTTGCGTGTACCCAGACTCCGATCTCCCAACAATATCCCCCCGCCGTAGATTCTCGAACTCGTCTCTCCGCCCCCCTCGCCCGCCGACGGGCGTGTTCGCACCGCTTTCCCGCATACTCTCCGCGCGCGTTGTGGCGTCCTCGATCTCCTCTAGTGCATCGGAGAATATCTTGCCGATGGCAGTGAGCGGCTTGCTGATCGTCTGCTGTGCGAGGTCCCCTGTCCGCTGGAAGAATTTACGTGTGTCGTCGGCGAGCGCGGCGAGCTGTAGCGGTCGCGCGGACTCCTCGCCCGCGTGCGGAGACGGCGGCGGTGCATCTGACGAAGAAGATTGGGATAGTGTGTTCGAGCGAGAAACGGTGGGCGATGGTGATGGTGATAGGGACAGGGCCGATATAGCGGATTCTACATTCCTGTCACACAGGATGGAACGGTTTAGCACGATGGGATCGTGTCAGGGTGAGGTGCAATACCGCGTGCTTACTGTTCGAATTGTTCCTTCGTGATGTTTGATAGCGATGAATGATCCATCGTCTCAATAAATGAGACGGCACCCATCTGTTGTCATCGTGGGTAGACAATCAACAGCTGATTGGTCGGTATATCCCAAGGGTTAGGTTCGCAGCTACCAGCTCACCAAACTCGACAGATAGTAGCCCGCCTCGCTCTGGAGTTTATCTGGACTTCGAAAGCGGTTGATATACCTAATCAAATAGATAATTATTTTAATCTGGTTTCCGCGGGCAGATGCTATATAAACTCGAGCGACGTACTCTACGTTGGAGAGGAGGTGATCTGGGTTGGCTTTGAGCACTACGAATATCAGTATTGGAATAAACGCGTCTGCGCCCTCCTCTCGATGTAAATGTCGTATTAAACCTAAGATCATGAGGATTAGCAAAGGCAGACTACCGATCTGTACCTTTTCCCTCGTACCAAAAATGACTTTGCAGCAGTTGAGGAGACATATTAATTTGTCGCGGGGTGCTTTATAATGGTTTATCTTGAGTAATTCTGTGGGGCGAGCAAAGAGAGTGAGGAATGGAACTCAAAGCAGAGAAAGCTGAGACATACCTTGCTCGGCAAAATTAATAAATCCTCTGCTCCCCTCGCTCACAGGCACGTCAAGGTGCTCTTCGCTTACCCACTCAAATAATCGTATTCGTTGGCTGAGCACATGATCTCGTTCCAGATCATCAGTTAACACACGGTGCGCGGTCCCGTCGATACGTGGAGTAAACGTGCTGCGACAGAAAGTCTTGAAAGTCTGAATGCAGTTCGAAAGGACTGACATACTAGTCATAAAGTTTGTTCATCACGAGCTTCTCCATCGCTTCGGTAGCATTCTCGAATTCGATATCGGTGGCATGTTTCCAAACTTCGCATTCCCGCATCCGAAGAGCGATGAACTGGTTGTCAACATCAGCTGCGTCGACTGTATTGCGCTAACACGAGCCACCTCACATCCATGAAATTGTGTATCACTTTAATCTGATCGTTGACAGTAAATGTTTTCTTTGCAAAGTTGGTCAAGAAGCTGAGTCGACCTGAGACGGTGAATAACGATCGCTAGGCGCTAGGCAATCAGGGGCGGTCACCTTCGCAAGTACTTGGCCACAGGTTCGGCACTCTTGGTCTTAAGCTGGTCTAGGAACTTTTGAAAGTCAAAGGCTTGCTCTGCCTTTTCCTTGTCGCCCGGCTCGGATTCGCTGGGAGTGGCAGGCGGTGGATCCTCTGCTTCAACCTCTTCCTTCTCCATGGTGATGGTCTGAGAGCTAGGGGAGCCTATGAGTTCAGTCGTGGTGATGGCCGGTGCGGGAGTCGGAGCATTCGAGCGCGTAAAGGTACGAGCCAAGGACGCGAGCGAAGGAAAAGCCAAGCTAGTGGATGCGCGGGGCGATGGCTTCGCTGAGCCTGTATCACTTGCCTCTGCAGGTTTTTCAGGCTCTGGGGGCGGCGAGGGAGGGGGCGGAGGTGGATGAGACTGTGCCGCCTTCCACGCGTCACGCGCATCTCTCTCCTCCTGTTCGACAAGAGGATCGAACTCGCTCAGCACCGTGGAGTCAACCCTGAACCGAAGATCGGGCGGCGCAGAGAAAGCGAGTGCGCCAAATTCAGGGTACTGCGATACAATATCTGGTGGCGGGGGCGCATCCTCGATACGAGCGCCGGCTAGCTTCTGAGATAGACCGGACACTTCGCCATCGACGGCGCTGCGCCCTTCCGCCGGCGCCGATGGGACATCCGCCCAGGGGTTGTGCTGGGTCTCCAGCGGCACGGCGAGCGAGGACGAGGACGACGAGGAGGGGTCTGGCTGTGGGCCGTGGTCTGAGGTCATGGCAGCCGCGTCGAGCATAAAGAGGAGCTCATCTTCATCTGGGCGCAAAGTGCCGCGCAGATGACGTAAGATGTCCGCTTACTTAATCCGCGGAGCGTTATGTCCGCCGTCGCCGGGTGATCTGGCGTTGACATTAATATTCCGAAGAATGTCAGCGACGTGCGCCCGCCGTGTCGACCGCGTCGGGGTCCGCGGAACGATCAGCCGCGACGTAAAACCCAATCACCTTCCCCAGCCGCGGGTCACGTGTGTCCCGGACACGCGCTGTGCCCAGGCTGGGAAGGGCGACTATTAGTATAAATACACTAGTGCGCGCAGAAAGGGAGAGCCCGCAAGTTGCTATCTATCATTATTTCGCTCGAGTCATGTTCTGGTCCCCCGTCGTCGCTGCCGCCGCCCTTGGTGCCGTCTCCGTCGTTGCAGCGCCTGCAGCGTCTGCAGCAGGGGGTGGTATTGCAGTGATGAGCGCTGCTGCTGTTGCTTCCTTCACGCCCTATGCCAAGTTTGCGAGCGCGGCGTACTGCCCTGCCAACAAAACAAGAACTTGGACGTGTGGAAGTACGGACCTTCTCCGCTATTCGGTTTACTTGACTTATTCAGTGATCATGCTATGCAGGTAATTGCCAGGCCACGCCCGGATTTATTCCTCACGCTAGTGGAGGTGATGGTGACGATGAGCAATACTGTAAGCCTCTTCTATTGTCGCGCTTTTGTGCTACCGAAGCTCAAACATCACCGCATAGGGTACGTTGGATACGATCCAACATTCTTGGAGGCCGTCGTCGTTGGACATGAGGTTTGCTATCGGCTTGTTGTGGTTGGCAGATATACTAACATCAGTTCGCCCGTAGGGCACCAATCCTCATGAGCTACTTCCTCTTCTTACCGATGGAAACATTGTTAGGCGCAACCTGGACCCGAGCCTCTTCCCCGGCGTTCCCAGCAGCGTGGAGGCACGTTCATTAGACCTCTTTTCGTTTCTATACGGGCACGCACTTACATTCTCAACTTACGGCAGGCGCATAGCGGATTTCAGGATGCGCATGCCAAGTAAATGTGTTACAGCACTCCAATAAAATGCGGCGCATTAATGTACCTCGCGTTTTTAGAGCAGCCAAAGATGTGCTTGCGGCGGTCCAAGAGGCCCTCGCCGCTCACAAAACCTCCAAAGTCATTCTCGTCGGACACAGCCTTGGTAGGCTCCCCTCACCGATCTATCTACTTCGTGTTGGAACTGATCTATATCATTTATACGCTCGCAGGCGCTGCGATAGCTGTCCTCGACGCCATCTACCTCCCGCTTCATCTTCCCTCTTCCATCTCTTTCACCGCCGTCACATTTGGCCTGCCGAGAATTGGGAATTCGGCATTTGCTGACTATGGTTCGTCGCGCCAGCCATTATAATACCTAATGGGATGACAATGTCTGACCATTGCTTGTGAGTAGTGGACGCACACGCTCATTTATCACACATTACAAATAAGGCGGATCCTATCCCCACCATTCCTGGCCAGGGACTCGGGTGAGTGGCATTACCCAATTCTCTTACAAGAGCTTCTGTATGCTGAAGCTCTACGTCCCGACCCGCCAGCTTCGCCCACCCCAGTACGTTCAAAACCACGTGATTCACAAAATATCAGCTTGACACTGACTCGATACATACACTAAACCTCCAACAGACGGCGAGAAACACATTGACGAGTCGAACGCCTGGATTGCGTGTGCAGGGCACGACAATCCAAACACAGAGTGCAGCACCGGCGCGGTCCCCACCATCTTTTCTGCCAACTTGGCTGATCACGACGGCCCGTACGACGGCGTCACCATGGGCTGCTAAGTTACAGCCTCTTATCACCTGTCTCTGATAGCACCACCACACTCTTTTTGCTCTTAATATCAATCAGGGTACCCGAGTCGAACCATCTGCGCTGACAGCGTTTCATCATAAATCAACGTCCACCTGCGATTTGCGATAGTAACTGCATTGGTGGCTGTAAGTGCATATCACGCGAACGAGGCCTACAGAGATAGCTGTTGGTGATCGGCTTGGATCTCCCTCGCAAAAGACGAGAGGACTTCAGAGACAGCCGCCAGCGCTCTCGCTCCGAAGCCGATGTTCACATGGTCCCTCGAGAGGGGCCTCCGCTATCCTCCCACAGTACTGTTCACCAAACGTCCATCGTACGCTGATGCGGGGCCAAGGTAAGAGGTCTACTAGGCTCCTTCAAGCAGCTTATGACTACGAACGCGAGGGTCTCTGTCTCTAAACCTTGGCCGGTGCGGTCTGCCTGAGGAAGACTATAGTCGACGTTCAACGTTGTTTGCATTCAAAGCTGGACGTTAGCTAATAGTCACCCCGCTGCGGGTATGAGCCCAAGCTTCATGAACTTGATCTTTCCCTGCATGCTCTTGCTCAGCGCGTCTGGTGTGCTCGGATATCTTTCATTACGGCGGGATTCAGAACGGCACGCGTACGCCCGGCTGGCCGGCTTGAAACCCTCTGAGGACGTAGCAATTCATCCGCGGACCATCACATATATCACACTCGATCATCAGCAACTTAGGTATATGCATATGGTAGCTTACTTGTGCTTATGGCCATTATAGGCACCTTATATGCGAGATATTTGGGCAAGAAAATAATTTTTAGAAGCATATAACCCCTGTAAGCCCCTTATGGACGCTTATGGGCTATGCTTATAACCATTCGCCTAAGTTGCTGATGATCCCAATTAATCGCGTCCTTTAGAACGTATAAATAACGACGTTGCTCTGCGACTTTTTTCTCGTTCAGACAACCCTCCATGTCCTCAGCTAAAGAACGCTCCCACATGTCACCCACTGAAGCAACCCAATCTCCCGCCGTTCTTATTGTACGTGAACGGCTACTCGCAGACAGGGATCGACTGAAGCCAACTTCTTCTGATGCTATAGGTGGGCGCAGGGCCTACAGGTCTTATCGCTGCACTTGCGCTAGCAAAGAACGGCATCAGTGTCCGAGTTATCGAAAGGAACAAGACATTCGAGCCCCGCACTCGCGGCGCAGCGCTCGTCGTTCGTCATTTCCCTGCTTGTATTTTCTGCGTGGCGTTACCGACGTAGGACTCGATGCTCCTTAGCCCCGCACAATGGAGCTGTTTGCGAACCTAGGTGTTGTCGAGGAGTTTATCGAGAACGGGCTGCTTGTGCCCACGTTGCGAACCTACGCTCCGAACGGATATGACGTGCTCAGCTCTTGGACTTTTCTGGCCTATGAGGAGCCCACTCCAGATGTTCCTTATGTGAGTCACTCCTATCGGTGAACGACCCTGAAATACATCTTTAATATGCCTCTGCAACTAGTCCAGAGTAATTCTTCACCCTCAGGATCGAACCGAGGCTGTCCTCCGGAACGCACTCAAGAGTTATGGCATTCAAGTGGAGCTTGGCGCTGAACTGGTGAAGTTTGAGCAAGATGACGAGGGCGTCACCGCTCACGTCGCTTTTCACGGCTCAACTACTCCCGAGGTCATCAGAGCTAGCTGGTTGATCGGTGCTGACGGCGGTAGAAGTAAGTCCAGCACCTCGGCACGACTTGTGGTTTACTCACTCTACCTTGCGGAGCGCATTGCTGAGGAATTGTTTCTTAGGCAGCGTTCGTAAAGGCTTGGGCATTCCGTTCCATGGGGAGACGCCGCAAGCGGTCTCGACAATTTTGGCTGGTTTTGACATGGAGAGCTTTGACCGGACCGTACGTTACCCGTCCAAAGTTCATGCGGACATTCTAACATATCTTTCATCGAAATTAGACCTGGCATAGATGGGGGGACCTCGAAACCGCTTCGTGAGTTTTCGCGTGCTCTTTCTGTCTCAGTCAAGCATCTAAGCTTGTCTGGATCTATGCAGCATTGTCATAAGCCCCAGCGTACCGGCTCCGAGGTTCAACATGGTGATGTCAGGCAAACAAGTTGATGAGTCTCTCCTGGGCGCAGGCGTTGCCGCGCTTCAAGATGTGTTTAATCAAGTCACAAAGCGCGATGATATCAAAATCACCAAGATCGACAGCATGACTTCATGGAAGTAAGTGCTTTGGCTTTTCACCTGCACTGGCGCTTCCTGACGATACTGCCAGGCCTAATATCAGGATGGCTGAGAGATTCGCCTCGGGAAGAATCTTCCTTGCTGGAGGTAAAGCGCATCTTTTCCTTTCAGACAAGCATCTTACTCGATCTCTACCAGATGCGGCTCACACTCACCCGCCCACGGGGGGGCAAGGCCTCAACTCGTCGGCGCAAGACGCGGTGCGTGTCTACATGGATTCCCGCCCGCTAGCACATGGCCCTAACCTTGCTTGCGCAGCATAATCTCGCCTGGAAGCTCGCGCTTGTCCACAAAGGACTTGCTCCTCCCTCGCTGCTCTCCACATACGAAGCCGAGCGCATGCCGGTGATTACGGAGATGATCGACGTCACCACAGGCATGTACCGGCTCATGTGGGGAAAAAATAGCATCCTCTCGGCAGCCTCTCAGTCTCAAGACCAAGCGGCCCCTGCCCCTGCTCCTGCCTCGGCTCCGTCCTCGACTCCATCGCCTTGGAAGAGGGACATGAAGCTGAACATGATAGGCGTGAACTGTCGCTGGAGTCCGATCGTCGTAGATGAGCGGACGGCGATTGTTGAGGGAGAGCACATCGAGGCTTATGGTACTCCTGGGGGAACACTCCGGGCTGGCGATCGGGCCCCCGACGCACCCTCTCTGATCGATCTCTCGAGCGGGGAGAGCACTACGTTGTTTAAAACCTTTGGACCTTCCTATCACACCGCGCTGATTTTCTCCTCCCGTGACTTCGCCATCGAATCTACGATCCTGGACACGTTGGACTCGTATAACACTGTTGCGCCTGGGGATGCTTGTCTCGTCCTTCCTGTCTTCATCCTGTCCCCAGGCTTCCGCTCCGGCGAGACGAGGTCAACGGGGGCAGGGGCGGCGCACAAGAAGTTAGTAGATAGCGATGGGCATGCGGGGCGGAGCTACCAGATGCGCGAGGACGAAGACGGGATTTGGATTGTCATCGTCAGGCCGGACGGTGTTATTGGTGCTATTGTGAAAGGAAAGGAGGGGATCGAGAAGTATTTCTCTGGTATCTTCGTCGCATCAAAGTGATAGGTAATCAGTGGGCGACTACACCATATCCTTCACCGGTAACGCTCTGCCTATGTTCTCGCTTGCTTCAGCCTCGGACATTACCTATGTACTAATGACTTCCAATATTATTCAACATCAATGACCTTCCAATTCGCCCCCGCTAATTAGCGCTTAGCCCTTGAGGCACCACAAGTGTTACAATCGACCCGCCTTCAGGCAATTACGCACCCGTTCCGTCCCTTCGAATCAAGGGAGCTTCCGTGGGAACTCAAGACTCTGGGGCCGACGATCGTCCCGCCAACATTTCAGCGCTCAAGTTCGCTTCGCTATTCGGAGGATCGGATATCAGCACAGTCAGCTGCTTGACTCTCTGAATTGGTGTTCCAAGATGACCATCTAATACTGTGCTCCTACTCGCGTCCGAACAAACATGGTGTTGGCCAAGTTCCCGGGCCATTCTGTGGCCTTCCCCTTGATGTTCAGAATTTGGCTGCGCGTCTTCTAGGCTGTATCCCATAGCCGCGCCCCATAGATCTCTCCGTTCATCCCACCTTTGTGCGAGTCCTATAAATCCCAAGGATTTTATAACAGCCCTCTCTCACATTCGGCCACCTCCTCAAAATTGAACTTGAAAAGCAACATGAACAATCAACCCATTCAACCCAATCCCAATCTTCTCGAAAGTATCTCTTTGTTTCTTTTAATGAAGCTCATTAATCCGTGCATCCTATAGACCAAGAAACAAGAAAAAGAGTTTTACGACAACTATAAAGCCGACGAAAAAAAGCTTGGAGATCTCGAAAAGACCTACAAAGGATTATGGCACGACAAAGTGCCGGAATCGTGTCGGCAGCAAGGAAACGAGGTCAAGGGCCTTAACTTCCTCAGGACCACGTGTCCAGACGACTATCGCCAAATTATCCCGGTGCTGCATGAATATGCTACGTACCAGGTTTATCTTCTTGAGAGGTATGATTTCGGTTTCGCTAGACTGCCAATTCTTTCACGGATCCTGGACTAATAACACGCAATGAAACGTCCCCCCCTTGTCTACAGAATTATTACGCTCCGGATGGCGGTCCAAGCCCATAAGGAGGCTCTCGATCCCCTGATTCTTTGTACCGGCCACCAAGCTCACATAATGCAGCTGCAGAGACAGCTGATAGAACTGAGAGCTAGACTTGCCGATTTAGATACGCGGGTGGCTGCTATCAATCAGGGGTAGGGTCGCCGATGAAAAATGCCTCTTGTGTAATGTTGAATGCGGTCCGTCGAATGTTGATGTGTTTGCTTGCGCCGCGAGGGATTGTGGTGCAGCTGGGGGCCAGTTGAGGCGCAGTCGATCCCTAGCGTGCATATTACCGCGTTACGCCAAGGCAACTTGGACACCTGCATTTCCCGCTCGCATCTCTGAATGGTCTGAACTATTGGTAACATTGATCAGGAGACGTTTGCGTACAAGCCAGGTATGCAAACGCAACTACGTGCGAGTGTCCATGATACAAATGATGGCGTGTCGAAAAGAGAGAGGTATTTCACAAGAAAGGGAGGATGAGAGCTCCTACTCTACCCTGCCCTACGGGCTCAGAGCGGCGAGGGCAGCAGTATAGACGGCTTTTCTATCGTCAGTGACCGTAGTACCGATGCACTGGGTGATGTACGACTCCCACCCAGCTTCAGTCGCCGTGTCAAGGGCTGCTGAGACAGAGGGGTTGCATTGGGTGGCGAGGAACCATGACGCCGAGGCCCAGCTGAACTTGTCATCGAGGACGAGGTTGAGAACCCCGATCTTGGTCGAGTTGGACGCATTGTTGAGGTCGCCGACGGTGCTCGACGCGGTGAACCCGGGCGCGAGGGCCTGCGCCTGGGGTGCGACCTCTGGAGTGTCCAGGGCATACTTCCAGACGAAGGGGAACATCATGAGATTGCGTGCTGGATTAGGTGCGAGTCAGATCAAAGAAGCTGGTCGTGAGAGAAAGTGGGTCAGAGTACGCACTGCCTTGGCCGGCACGCCCAGGAAAGTGATTGATGTTGAAGCGAAAGTCACCCGTCTCGAAGGCAATCAAGCTCAAAAGGGCAGCTTTTTGGCCAACTGACTCGGTTTGATATTGGGCAAAGGCTGCATTGAGGAACGGCGCAGCTTGCTGGGCTGTACGACATTCGCTCGCGAACGAGGTGACGTTGGCACACGACACGGATTGGGGGGCAATCGCTACTAATTGAGCGGGTGTGACATCGGAAGAGCTGATCGTAGCGGTGGGCGCTGCCACGGCGAAGGAGCTGAGCGCAAGCGAGAGAATGGCGGTGGGGAAGTGCATGTCGACCAGCGAATGAGTATAAAGTTAGAATGGCGATGGGGCAGACGTGTGCGATCGCAGGGGGTCGTAAAGTAGTTGGCGAGCACAGCGAAGAAGGGGGCTGCTTTATAGACCAGGCCACCAGGGACGCCAAGCGCTCGAGCTGGCAGACCGCGCGGCACATGAACAAAAGCGCTGCGCAGGAAGCGAGACACTTAAGCTTGGCTCGGGATGGCAGTACGCTATTCCGGGCGTGGTCGTCGCTTGGCCTGTGCATCACGCATTGCCATTAATGTGGAATGCACGGGCCACCGACGACCAAAGTTGCAATTTCAAGTGGTGCTTCTTGGTGGCTGGAAACTCCGTTGCCCGAATGGTCGCGCTGGCTTATGTAAGTAGTGCGTTAGAGTAAACAAGGCAAAATAGAGCTGACGAAGCCTCCACTCGCGTCGTCCGTCGCTTGTTGCTCATCCACCATCATCGTCATGGCCAGCAGCTCCTCATCGTCCGAAGCCGCCCTCCTCCAGGAGATAAGTCGACTCTCTGGTCAGTCTAAATTTCACTCTTTTTCTTTTCTTTTGTTCACTCCGATCTCTCTTGATCTTTCTGCGGCAGGCGCTATCAACCGCCATAAAATCACATCAACGACGACCCAGCATCCCCCTTTCCGCCGTCAGCCGTTTTACAAGACATCGCAACATCCGTACAGCAATAAACCATATCCACATGCTTCTCGCCAGCTCGTCAACAATCGTGGACCCACCAAGGAAGTCGTTATCGACGGGGTTACTTTCGTTTCTGATCCGACCGGGAAGAAACTCGTCCGCAAAGCTAGTGCGTCGCCCTCACTCGCCATCCTTCTACCTGCGAACGATTGAGTCATCCCCCGGACATCTTCGTTCATCCTTTATCCGTAGTTCAACCGACAAACACTTCGGGCAACCAATCTCTACCCTCCGCCCCTAATGCATCTCCGGCTGTTATCTCTGCACCCCAGGCGACGTCAAGACCGTCCTCAGTATCAAGCATGTCGCAAGCCACTACAGCGTCTTCCAGCGTGCCTCCCACCAACATGGTCCGCTTGAAGAACGGAAGTTTGATAGCTGCTCACCGTGTTCGCACGACTAAACCTCATCCGCCATCAGCGGCAGCTTTGGCAGCTAAGCGTGCACGTCTAAATAAGTTTAGTCTCATTATCAACAAGACGCATGCCAATCGGTGCGCCTATTTCATTGCTCACTCTTTCTATCTCGCAAGTTGTCGATATACTTTGCTTTCGCCATTCAGTCGGGCAAAGGCAGCAAGCCGTCCTCCCAAAGTCCTGAACAAACCGTGCAAATTCTTCACTCGAACAGGTGCGCCCCATCTCCTTGCCTTTTTTTACGAGGACCGGTATCCCTAAAGGCATGTCTTGCTGTCTGGCCTGCTTATGCGCACCTTGATTACTCTTGGTCTGCTTGCTCTCCACACACTCTTTATCATTTTCCTAGGTTCATGCAATAGAGGTCTCACTTGTCCCTACATTCACGATCCCGACAAGATCGCTATCTGTCCTGCCTTCCTGTCTCGCGCATGCCCACATCTCGCCCACCCGGAAGCCTGCTCGCTTTCGCACAATCCTACGCCTGAACGCGTCCCAGTATGTCTGCATTTCGCCAACGCCGGACGTTGCAAGAACGGCGACGCGTGTTTGTATCCGCACGTCAAGCTTGGACCAAGAGAAGGCGTTTGCCGTGACTTTGCGGTACTTGGGTACTGCGAGAAGGGCCTCGATTGTGCGCATAACCATGTGCACGAGTGTCCTGATTTCGCGGAGAGCGGAAAGTGCGCGACAAAAGGATGCAAACTCCCGCATGTCATCCGTGCCAATCGGAAGAAGGCAGCAGCGGAGTCGCCCTCGGCAGCTACTTGGAACCAGCAACGGCAACAGCAGCAACAACAGGCGAGCTTTGGTAAAAACGTTTCGTCTACTGCTCGTGGGATGGGGTCTGTGGGGGCTGGTGGCGATGTTGCTAACAGTTTAGCAACAGCCGGAGTTCAATCGAAGTCCGCTTCGGAAGAGTTTATTTCTCTCACTTTCCATGAGAGCAGCGACGAAGAAGATGAAGAAGAAGAGGACGACGACGAGGAAAACGACGACGACGGGGGTGAGGAGAGCGACGAGGAGGGAGATGCTACTATGCAAGACGTCATGTAAATGCTCAAGGCCTCTTCTCCTTGCTCCTAGAAATAATCGTGATTGATTCGATTCTTGTCAATATGTTGTGTACTTTTGATTTTGTCCGGAATGATATATCCTGTTTGCTCCAAGCCCTCGCGACATGATCTTATCGATACTACCCAATCTCGGTGGCGCGTACAAAAGTTGGGCCTACCCCTCTCTGCTACGCCATGGCCGTACAGCAGGAATCTGCTAGAGACTAGATGGTAAACGAGAGCCACCGTAGAGATGAGGTGTGCCCCTGGCTCGGTAGTAAGGGTGGACTCCTTGCCTCTCCTTTTGCTTTTTCTCATTTTCTCATTTGCTATCCCTCTACGCCAATAAACCCGCACCCGGCTATGCCCAGCTTGGCAAATACAGATCTGACCCTAGTCTGGTCGAAGCGACGGCGGCGGTGCATGCAAGGCGAAGCCTGTGCCACTAGTAGTGTCCTGCAGTGCACCAAGAAAATTTGGGAGGGGGTGAGCTGGGCACTCCGGAATGGCTGTGGATGTCTCTGCGTTCCCTAATCAGGTCTGGTGGGGCGGTTGCATAGGTTGGTCGGCCTGGTGCCGCCCATCATCTATTATGAATTTGGTTTCTCGGCATACTCGCATGTCTAGGTGAGTCACAGGTCGGTCTATCCCCATTATACGTGTAACCCGCTCATTACGTACTATATATGTACGGCTATCCGATACAGAGCTGGCGGTGAGTCGCAGTTTGAAGGAAGTTTGGTGCCGTTGGCTTCAACCCATCAACGTCCAACGATCTTCAACGCTCGATCGATCGCGACTGAGTCACAGCGAATATGCAAAAGGACAATTATATCTTGTAAGAGAACCATCAGCGTACTGCACAATCTCGGCGATGTGCGTGGCTATCCAAGGAGCACCGTAAACTCACACACCGGTATCCCTTCAGTCTCGGATCGCATACCAAGTTCCTCACACACACGCGCTATTTATTTACTCTGCGCTCGGCGACTCGGCCGTCGGATTACCATACCTTGCTTCTTTTCCGCCTCGCCCGCCTTGCGGGAAAGGAGGAAGATAATAATGAGAACAGCGAGACGGGTGATCATCAATTCTACGTAATGGAATCGACATGTCCACATCTCGGCGCACCCCTCTCGCACGCGGAGATTGAAGAGTGTGGAATGGACGTAGTTGCCGTTTGTCCATGGCACAGGTCTGTAGAAATGAATAGTTGTTCTTTTTCATGGTGTTTGGTTTATCATAGATTGATCGAGCTAGGTATGACTTTGACTTGCGTACGGGCAAGAGCGAGACTGGATTGAATGCGTGCACGTATTCGGTGGATGTCCGAAGCGCGGACGAGAACGGCAGCACGGAGCGTACAATTTGGGTTCAGCCGCCTGGCGAAGGACCTTGGGAAGTTGTCGAGGTGCGCCCGGTATCTGAAGGTGACATCATTTCGAAACCACCTCGTTGACCGCTCCGTTGACTTTCGTTGTACTATGTCTCGCAGAATTTGCCGATCCACCACCGGAGCCTGTATCTTCAAGTGCAGACGGTGCTCCCATAGAAATACCATCAAGCCTCACGGAGCCTGTCATACCCGATCCGCCTCCACGCACGCTCCTTGACTGGGCAGTTCTAATTCTCAATACACCTAATCCCGAACTCAAGGTCGGCTATATAATATACCGGGTATGAATCCTTGCTATAAACTCTTGGCACCAATCCAGGTGCAAAGAACAAGACAAGCCGTATCCGCTTTCCGCACCGGCAAGCTCAAGTCGATCCGATCCGCTTTGGCTGCTCCGCCAGATATTCCGCCTCGCGAAGATCTCAATATCGTCCAACCCGGGAAGGTCAAGAAGCGGGGCAAGGCGGGGAGTCTCAAAAGCCAGATTGCGATATTGCATGCATTGGCAAATATCGAACAGTGGGCGTGAGTCTGACAATCTCATGCTCTTCCCCTCAGGCTTGAGGCTAATATCTAAAACCTGACATCAGTATAGATCTGGCGTATGTATAAGCTTCTTCGTACCTAGCCCCACTCGTAGCTAAAGGTTCGAGCTGGATTTTTATCGTTCACAGCTGGGACATGATTGCACGATTCGGGAATTCGACCGTGGACGGCAAACCGCTACCACACCAGTTCTTTTCTGATTGGACCAAAGTCGCTGAGGACGAAGCCAAGTACGCGCACACTACTTTTATACGACGCCTCATTCTCTCATGGGTGATGCTCTGCCAGACATTTTAGCCTACTCCGCCGCCGACTGCAAGAACTAGGCTCCTTCTATGGTGCCCACAGTGTCCACGCGGGGCTATGGGAATCGGCTCAACAGACAGCCCATTCACTTTCATCCAGACTCTGCATTATCCACCTTGTGCACGAGGCACGAGGTCTGGACGTGAATCCTACCACCATAGCTCGGTTTCGTACGGCCGGAGACACGGAGAGCGTCAAGGTTCTGGAGGTCATACACCACGATGAAATTACGGTACGCAACACAATGCCTCCTTCGCTGTTCTCTTTGGCTAGGCACTCTAAAACTTTCTGTTTCCAGCATGTCACGGCGGGACACAGATGGTTCACATGGCTTTGTGGGATAACATCACGCGACCCCGTCCAGGCGTTCCGACAGGAAGTCAAAGATCATTTCTCCGGGGCTCTCAAGGGACCGTTCAACGAAGAAGACAGGCGGAAGGCGGGTATGACTCCTGATTTTTACGAGGATTTGCGCGGGGAGATTGAGCATGGGGAAGTCGGACGCGAGGGTAATTTGGAGATCGGGTACGAAAAAGAAAAGCCCAAAGCAGTTTCATGATCTGGCCTTTGCGATGGACATGCTCAACCTGCAACTGGCCGGTAAATATAGATGCAGTTGGCTCTTGTAATATATGACGCGAGCAGAGCACCGGAAAGGTAAACATGGAAGATCTATACGCCACTTCGAAATTGTGCAGACAGGCCTCAAGGATTCATGCTTTGATGTTTGCCTAGCTTGGTGTCATGCGTTGAAATGGGATACAGCATAAGGGAGGATGGAGAATGTAACATAAATGTCGATCGCATATGGATTTTGAGTGTAAAGTGCGATCAAGCCTCTGTCAACTCCCGGAGTCGGCGGATGGTGCTGTTCAATATAATAAAGAGTATTCAGTAACGAAAGGGGGTAGGTATGTGGACAGCGAGTGCGAACCTGCGAACAGTGGCAGCAGCGGTGGTCGAGACTGTCCATGCTCCTCCGGCAATAACTTTTCTGCACGAACGGCATTTCCAAATGCCAACAGCCGTCCGCTTCACGGAGTCCTACATGCAGATGGGTTTGTCGCTACATCAAAACGACGCCTGGTATTGCTGATCTCCCAGGGAGTGAATACACACCTTGCCGCAGAAAGTGCAAGTGTACCGTGCGTGCTGAGTGATTTCCATCTTCTTCACTTGCTTACGGAGGGAGGCACCATAGCGCTGGATTAACCAGACAGATTGATAGGCAATGAGAAAAACGCGGTGTTTCGTAGCTGCCTCTGCAGCGATGGAAATTGACATACAGTTCCGTACTTTCCGGTGACGCCAACTTTTTTCGTGCGCTTGGACTAGAGAGATAATGGCCGCCGATAAGCTCCAGGCAGGGAGGACGTAGTCAAGCCATTAAACAGACCATTTTTGATGGAAAGAAGGATGGGGGGGCGTCGACGAGTCTTGACGAATAGGACTTCGGTTGGCGAGCACACAATCGCTATCCCGGAATGAGGGGCTTGAGGAGCTGTACAGCTGATGATATGCCGTTTTCGGCCGCGGATGCAAGCGCTATTCATCGTTATGTAAGCGAATTAGCTGGACTGGATTCGAATCGAGCTAGCGCTCACCTCCGACTCGCCTCCATGCAACATCGAAAGTACTGCGCGTGCAATATTATTCGATACCTGATGACAGTAAAAATCACCCGCATCGCCGATACCTGGAATAGCTCATTCCAATAAATTGCAGCGAACATTTCGCTGCTTTCTCTTTGAGTGATCTATGGATTTCTCCGTTTCAAAAATCGCTGGATACTCAACTGAAGCGTCCGGCGCCATGATGCAGAGCGCTCCAAACCATCGCTCACTCCACGGACCTGCGTGGGTACTCTAACGCATGTAGAGCGCTGACTGGCTGCACTCAACACAGTTGTCATTTAGTTCATTTCTTGGAGTAGGCGCTGCCCTTGGCCTCACACAACCTTACGAGGCTAATATTCGCAATCGTCTAGCTCGAAAGTCAGCGAAGTGTGATTAGTGCGCGCTGCTTGAAAGTATTCTGCGGAAGGCATTATCCTTATAACCTAGAGCTAGGCTGCTTGTTCGGCATGCGTCGACACGCTTGGCACACTGTATAGGAACACTACGGGCCAGTGACATCCAGCTGTAAATTTTACAAGCGTCCCGCTGTCTACACCCCTTGTACATTTTACAGATAATGCGCGCGATATACCACGATTCGATCCTGTTCATGGTTTCGTTGGATAATTTCATTGGGTATGGCGTGGGATTTCTCATGCCTGACTTACCTGAGGAAGCTCTAGGTCGACGCGTCGCATAGGCAGTTTACCCGACTCCGCCAGGTGCCACTCATTTCATGCATGGCTATCCCTCGCCATCTTTTGTATGAGATAGAAAGAATGGAAGGGATGAGTTGGTGTCGGGTGGGCAAGTCTAACACAAGCATAAGCACAAGCGCCTGCGTTATAGGACGGGCCGATGGACCCAAGTTTCCATAGGGTTATGCATATGTTATACTTGAAAGCAAGCCCAACCAAGCTCCTCTAGACCTCGCCAAGCTGGGTCCTGTGAATGATGAAAACGCTTGACGGAGTAAGGCTGGAATAACCCTGAGGTGCAAATCGCTAATATTAGTATTTCCCACATACTATCGCCGGCGTCGACGTGGCAGCCTGCGAGGCCCTTCAGACACCCTCCAAAATTCGCAGAGCTCGAGATGGATTTCCCTTTTGCAGACAATTCTGCCGAGGAAGCTGTGACCAGGGCCCATGAATTTACATCCGGTGCGCAAGCAACGCACAACAACCGCCACGAAGGTTGTTGAATGACCGCAGACGATCCACTTCAACAAGGCAGAGTCCTCCCGCCCTCCTCCTCCTCGCCCCCCTCCGCTCGGTTCTTGTCCGCACACTCCACCCCCGAGCAGAGCTCTTTATACATGTCAGTCACGTCGTCTCGCGCACGACGGCGCCATGGCCTCGGGATTTCAGGCGCCAGCACACCACCACTGGTCGACGATGACAGGAGCAGCGTCTTTGGTGGCTCAGAAGGCAGTCACGCACTGTCTGACGCGCCGGTGCCCATTCTCCACAGGGTGATCTTTTTGTTTGTGCTCCACGCTATAGAGAGGGAGCTAACATGTCTGCCCAGGGTGATCGCGAGTTTCACGGGGCAACCTCTCCCTCACCTTTGGAGTCAGATAAGATTAGCGCGGCTGTAGTCTGCACACTGACGGCGCTAGCTTTTGCATTGCGATTTTATAAAATCAGTCATCCTGACGAAGTCGTGTACGGTTCCCTGGTTACTACGCATCCCTTGCGTATTCGCTCACATGCGCCTCTTGATTCAGATTTGACGAGGTCCACTTTGGCAAGTTTGCCGGGTATTACATCCTACGAGAATATTATTTCGATGTGCACCCCCCCTTTGCTAAACTGCTACTCGGTCTCGCGGCTTGGTTTGTTGGATTTGATGGCAAATTCGATTTCGAGTCCATCGGCGACAGCTACAGCAAAAATCACGTCCCATACGTCGGCATTCGTGCCCTCCCGGCCGTCCTCGGTAGTTTGACTGTACCGATTGTCTATGGAATCATGAAACAATCTGGTTTCCCCACCGCAATCGCCGCGTTCTCAGCTGCCATTATCCTCTTTGGTATGTGGCGTAATAGTCTTCACTTCTATCAAATTGACGTGGTTCCGCGTATAGATAACGCTCACATCGCGCAGACGCGTTTGATTCTTCTGGACGCGGCGCTAGTCTTTTTCATGGCCCTCTCCCTCTACTCTTACATTCGCTTCCGCAAAGTCCGATATTCGTAAGTGTAGGGTTCGAGCATCTGACCGGCTTTCCCCTCTGATTTCATGGTTCGACCTGCAGGGAGTATACTGCACAGTGGTGGGGCTGGATGATTGCCACCGGCGTATTCCTGGCGTGTACCCTTGGATGCAAGATGGTTGGTCTCCTCACTTTCGCTGCTGTTGGAACTGCCGTGCTTGTGGACCTTTGGGACTTGCTCGATCACCGCAAGGGCTTGTCTATGGTATGTCCTGGTCAAATCTTGCGCCGTCCTCGCTCGATTTACCCTGATTCTATAGGATCAAGTCAGCAAGCATTTTTTCGCGCGCGCTTTTGGCCTTATTCTCGTCCCTGCCATTGTCTACCTTTCATTCTTTTGGGTTCACTTCAAAGTGCTTAAGTTCTCTGGAACCGGAGATTCATTTATGAGTCCCGCCTTCCAAGAGACTCTTCATGGCAACGAGCTTTTATTGAACAGTCACGGTAATTTTCAGTGTCCTTCTGTGTTATGTGGACAGTAGCTAATGCTGGGGTTGTATTCACAGAAATCCGTTATTACGACACCCTCACACTTAAACATAAGGAAACTAAAGCCTTCCTTCACTCCCATGAAGAAAAGTATCCTCTTACATACAGTGATGGCCGTGTCAGCTCTCAAGGTAATTCAGCTACCTCAATATACTGAGTACTATAGGCTGATTCATATTGGTCCACCCATTCAGGCCAACAGGTTACCGCTTATCCCCATAACGATACCAACAACCACTGGCAGGTTGTGCCTACCATCACCCTCCCTCCTGCTGGTCGCGGCCGCATCGTTCGTCACATGGATGTTGTCCAGCTGCTTCATGTTCCCACGCAGACCTACCTCCTGACCCACGACGTCGCATCGCCGCTCATGCCCACAAACCAAGAGTTCACTACATGGCCCAAGGGCGACGAGTCGCGCTACAACGACACTCTTTTCGAACTTCAGCTCATCAATGGCGATGATGGCGATCCATGGAAGACCAAGTCTGGACACTTCAGACTTGTCCACGTGCCAACCAAGGTGGCGCTCTGGACGTATACAAGTGCGCTGCCGGCTTGGGCGTTCAAGCAGCAAGAGGTCAACGGGAACAAGAATGCTCAGGACAAGACGGCCACGTGGTTTGTGGAGGAGATTATTTCAGACGAAAGTAAGACAAATGTCCACCTGCTTAAGCATGCCCAGAGGACTGAACATGCCTATTTATCAAAGATGGCCATGATGTTCACAACCGAACCAGTGCCGCTGAGCCTAAAACCGTCAAGTCGATGAACTTCTTCAGGAAGTTCGCTGAGCTGCAGTTGTCCATGCTCCAGCATAATGCCGGCCTCACCGCCTCGCACCCGTATGCCAGCTCCCCGATCAATTGGCCTTTCTTGCTGAGTGGTATCAGCTTCTGGACGCACAACGATACCAAGGGCCAGATTTATCTCATTGGTAATATATTTGGCTGGTGGACTTGCGTGCTCGCTCTTTCGGTGTTTGTTGGTATCATGGGTGCGGACGCCCTCGCGCGAAGGAGGAACATCAAGCCTATTCCCGATCGTGAGTCCCAGTATACGGCCATATTGAGCTCTATCAATGGCCTAACATTAATGTTCGTTTCTACTTAGTTGTCCGCAACCGCCTGCTCAACTCAACCGGATTCTTCATCGGCGCGTGGGCATGGCATTTCCTGCCGTTCTTCCTCATGGATCGTCAACTCTTCCTGCACCATTACCTCCCCGCACACCTCGCCTCTGCTCTCGTCGCTGGTTCTGTCCTCAACTTTGTCCTCACAGAGTCGATCAATTATCCCATCTCTGTATGGGGTCCCAATCTTCATACAGGTGCATCGAGGAGATATTATACGGACTTTGGGTCGAAGGGCGTCTTCACAGTTGGCGCGGGTATCTTGTTCCTCGCGTTGACGTTCTTGTTCTTTGCACCGTTGACGTATGGGACACCTGGGTACGTTTTCTCTCTTTGCACTCATCTCGGTGTAGGAGGCCTGATTGCTGGCTCTATCATTGCTTTTTCTTCTAGCCTTGACCCCGAAGGTGTGAATCGTAGACGGTTGTTGAGTACATGGACTTTGCACTTTGCGAAGGTGAGTAACGCTTGATCTTTTCTCCTGAACACTCCAAAGCTCATCACTCCTATTCCACAGTGATTTGTTTGAGGGGTGATTCGAGGGGTGAGGGTGAGATGGGGTAGACTCGGTTTGCGAGGATATCATGTACATACTTGAGCACTATTTTGATTTGAAAGATCTGGAGACTGGAGTCTTCTCTTTCAGCTTACATATGCGCTGCAGCCATTAGAATAGTAAACGTCTCCAACCACATCTCCGACCGAATTTACAACCACGCAAACATGTCATGTCCAATTTTACTCAAACCTTGATATAGGATGCGCAGAATTGGTCCCTCTACACGCTCATAAAATCCGTTTACATAAATATTCTCATACAAGGGGGCAGTGCCCAAAATACACTTAGCACATGTGCAACATCAAGATTATGTCTCTCTCAATGGGATTGTAGACCCTTTGGGCAACGGCGACGACGCGTCGTGTTTGCTTCCGGCGGTGGTGAGTCGCGTGTGTTTGGCCGACGCGTCTACACCTTTGGTTTTTGTTTGGACATCTTATCCGGGGTTTCTGGCCGGGTATCCCCGAGGGGGTGGATACTTGTACCGTTTTCACCGGGCCGGCGGGGGGTTTAACCTGCTGCGAGGCCGGGCCCGAGCTACCACGTAGGCGGAGAGACCATATGCATGCTGCCGGTGCCGCAATACGTAGGTTGGACAGCACCATGCATACGGACCCGCCGGGCGAATAAAAATATTGAGATCCGAAGGATGCTGATGAAAATGCATAAAAGCGAACGGTTGCCCGTGTCTGCCTGGCCCAGTTTTCTCACCTGCCTCTGATCCATACTCCCTCGTCCTCATGCGTTTTGCACATATCCTCGCTATCTGCCTGAGCGCCGGCTTCGCCGCTGCCAGCACTACCGGGAGCACGAGCGCCTCCCACCCGACACCAACTTGCGTTGCTGAGGGCCGTAAGCAACCTTGATCAATTGATACGAGCGCGCGCCCGAGAAGTTGGCTGACTCCTGCGCACGCACAGACGCGTGCCGTGCTACTCCTTGCTGCAAGGGCATATGCCTTCAGGGGCGATGCGCCGAAGATGTGCCGCCGCAGTGATCACATTGATAGGTGTGTTCCCGTTTATGATCTGGCATGGCATATGGACAATTTCCTGACATTTGGATACCCTGTGAAGGTGAAAAAAAGCGTGGTTTCGAACGAGACGATGAAGTTGGAAACCGTACTCTTGTACTCTTGACGTGCGCTTGACGCAACCGGTGCTAATAAATTGTGGATCGGTGTGCATCGTCGCTCGCTGCGTAACGCGTAACCCCGGGCAGACACAGTTCGCCAAATCGCTAATAATAAGTATTTCGAGCCGAGCATCCGTACAGAATCTCGTGGATGTCCCTATATGATGGTATTCCCTGGAAACACATAGTAGTCACGGTTAAAACATATGCCTCCCTCAAAGTCGGTGGATGAAAACGTTGAACGCGCCTTGCCTTGTGTTCTCGTTGACCTCGCCGGGAGCCAAGTCGGCTGTGCTTCTGTTTGGACGCGGCGCACTATACAAAGTGCGAAAATTTTCACCTTCTCTCTCGCGACCACTGTGATCGTCAAAAAAAGAACCACTACGTGCACACTAGAGGATACGCGCTTTCCAAGTATCTGCCCTTTTGACCTACCTGCAATCTCTGAGACTTTCGCGTACACTCGCCGCCTTGCTTATCTGCGCTGTGGAGACTATTATCCATCTCTTCGGGGCTAAACTACGAGGCTATATCGATGATTTTATATATCCCATCCTTGCAGATCGCCGTCTTTCGCAGCGTACGAGGTGGCAGCTTTGAATAGGTGGTACATTGCGCCGTTCACCTTCCTTTGATGTAACTTTATTCTATTCTACTTGGTGTTTGATTTCACTCGTTGTAGCATAGCCAATCTCCCGAGCTTCACGCACGAATATTTTTTTTTTCACATTCAATCTCATACTGGGAGCCTTGTCTCTTGAAATTGCCCGTATGTGTGGGTCAGGAGGGGGTGTCCTCATGAAAGAAATTCAAAGCCGGAACGACGTGTCCACTCAAATGATTTGTCCACTCTTTCTCTTTTGCGCACGAAACATGTACCGTGCAGATGCACGAATATCTACTAGCATTAGTAGTCCGTACTGTCGATTTCTTACCTGGCCATTGCTCTAAAAGCGAACGTTTAGATAGCGTTTAGTTGTAAGATAGGCTGTGTAACGGATCGGCCCCGGCACCGGCCGGAGGCCGGTGCCGGAGCCAACCGTCACAAGCTGCTTACAAAGATTCCTTTCTTTCTTTCTCACAAACAAAACAAAACACGCCCGAGGATACCTTAAATCCTTCGATCTCATGTATCGCTCGAGCTTAGCTCTTTTCTCCCCCCTTTTGAAACAAGAGGACTCTTACCAGTTATCTGCGTTCCGCAAAGGCCTGACTGAAGCTCGTCGACAACTGTCGACAACCTGACACTTTTTTAACTTGTTTACACCCTCCTCCTCTCTCATCTCTCCATCCTCCACACCAAAAACGTCGGAACGACGAAGGCCTGATCAACTGACGCCGCCACCGACACCACTCTTTCTCTAAAAATTTTCTCCAATCACAAAATCTATCGTACGATATGTCGACTACGCGCAGTGGCAAAAGGTATACCACGGGCCCTGCTCCGGCTCTCAACGCTGCCACCGACACGGCGGATATCAGCACCAACTCAAGCACTCTGACGACGCTCCCCGAGGATACGGGGAAGTCTACTGCTCTAGGCAACAGGCTGGATAGCCTCGGACCAACGTCCGCGAGTAATCTCCCCGAGTTTGGGCCTTCATTGCCCGGGAGCGAGTTGGCGCACAGTCGCCTCGGACCGAGTTCTATGTCCGCGAACCATCTCCCCGAGTTTGGGCCTACGTCGCCCGGGAGCGAGTCGGCGCATAGTCGCCTCGGACCGAGTTATATGTCCGCGAGTAATCTCCCCGAGTTAGGGCCTATGCTGCCCGGGAGCGAGTTGGCGCACAGTACGCCTCGGACCGAGTTTTANGTCCGCGAACCTC
>KL198156.1:0-15727 GCA_000697705.1 Botryobasidium botryosum FD-172 SS1
AGTTGCCTACTGGAGATTTTGAAGCTCCATTCCCTGGATTAGGAGGTCCGTCACAGTCGGGTCTTCTGAAAGCTCGGTGGTGACAGGTGGTTCTGGTTGGTCGTCCGTCGAGACTTGGGCCATCAGCTGCGTCAGACTAACGTCTGGAGAGAGACAAGCATCAGGTTATGTCCTAATAGCTTCATAGACACTATAAAAACTTACCGTTCTGCTTATACACACTGTAGATCTTCTTCCCCTTCATAGTCGGCATAACATCCATCCCCTCCCACTCCTCAATCCATTCCTTGGGGAGACCCTCCGTCAGCTTCTCAAACTCCGTTGCCTGCTCGTCTCGCTCAAACATCGCCTCTCCCAGCCGTGTGCCCAGACTCTGAGCTATAAGCACATTAGATTAGTGCAACAAGAGACAGATAAGGATTGGTTCATACACATTTGGGTAGACTTGCGGAAATTGATGTTGTTGACGCGGTCCTCCAAGACCTCATGACAATGGGCACTATTCATTTCTCGAGTGGATGTTGCAAGCTCGTTGAGCGCGGCCCAGCTGCGCTCTGGCGCCTCTCCATCTGTACGTCCACAGCCTTCGGTGTAATTGAAAGAGTAGCGGTAGTGGCAGTTGTCCTTATGCGCGTAAAGATGCATCTTGGGGATCAGGAACTCAAATCGATCGTGGTCTTTGATGTCAGGGAACTGGGCCTCAAAGCGCTTGCGGAAGTGCTTGACATACTGACAAGCGACATCATAAGAGACGGCGATACGAGGGATGTTGTCTGTGCCCGACAATGCCCCCAAGAGGGCATAGTCGGAATTGATGTACTTCTCCCCCTTCTCGAGGTCGATGATGGAGTCGGGGCGGAACAGGCCATGGCGCACGCAGTAAACGGCCACTACTCCGGTCACAACAGCGTTCTTGTACCGCCCGGCTAGTGCAACATTCCCAGCGGTAAAGCTGTGGCATGTCGCCGGCTGGAAAGGAAGTTGTTGTAAGCAGGCGAGCGCATAGGATGTACAGCATGCAATGACATACCTGCTTTGATTCCTTGACAGTTGTGAGATACTGCTTGTACTCTTCATTCCGAAAATAAGCTCGGCCGTCATGCAGATGGAAATCGTGCAGATCTCGCAGCTTTTTCTTGAGCTGCAGGCGAAAGTTGCCATCAACGGCAAGGAATAAGGAATGTATGTATCTACGAAGCAATGAGTATTTCGCAAGCAAGAGCTTGTGCAGGCACTTACTCTGGACTGGAGCGCTCTTCATCCGAAAAGAAATTGATACCTGGCTGTGGACAAGCAGGGCACAGGTAGCTGAGAGAATCGCCCACGTGCTCAGGAAGGTGTTCTGGCAATCCTAGGAAGCGGCCGCTGTGAAGGTCAACTTGCAGCTCTCGCCAGAACCGCATAGCTACCCGAAACTGGTTATATCGATCCTGAGGGATGGCCAATGAGCGAGGTGAAACGCGCGAATTGTCAATCATACGTACAGGGACATCCTGAGTAAAGACGTTATCTGTGCGGCGCACCAGTGTCTTGTAGTAATCGTACATCCCGATGCCCAATTCCATGTTCAGCGTATGGAACAACCCTAAAGCTTCGATGGAGAAAGCCGTCTCCAGGCGGTCAGGCGTGCCAGGAACCAAACCAGCTCGAAGGAGCTGATTCACATGGGGTGCCTTGCTGCCGGGGCATATACAATACCGGATGGTGACCGAACGGATGCCTTGCGTGTGAACGACCGATATTTGCTCTGACGATCTCTTGTTGCCAACGGGGGCCAGGTCTGGGGAGGGAGCTGGGTCGACGCTGATGCAAGGGCATGGATCGCCATTGTGGCCCAAGTAGAGAATGTGCCCCAGATCGAAGAGGCTGGTGGCAGCGAAGTGATTGCCGTCCCACCTTTCGATGCGGTGGAGCGCGAGGTGCTGATGCGTGCTCAGTGTGCAGACCTTGCATTTGACGGGATGATGATCGCAGTCTAAACAGCGATATAGCGCCGTGCTGCCTTCACGATTGCAGCCACACGGCTGAGCTGCGCAGGGATTAATCTCCATGGAAAGGAGCTCTTTGAGGAAATCGGCTCGCATTGTGTTGTAAGCCCTCAGCGTGTGCGTCGCCTATAGATGAATGTGATTGGTATTTCTCCCTTGCCCGAGATTGATGATATGGCTTACCCACAATTCCGTCTTGCCTGGCTCCCAAGGCTCATCCTCATACATCTCATCGTCATCGACATGCTCAAGGCCCGACATTTCATTGGGGGGTACGTCCGGATACGTCTCGAGCAATGCGCGTGAAACCGAGGCTAGCTTGGTGGATGCAATGCTGGTATGAAGCACCCTGGTGTTGCTCTTGATTGCCCGGGCATCCATACGCCCAGGTCCTATGGTTGTGTTCGAGATGGTGATATTGTTGGTAATGATCTCTGAGTCAATCTGACCATGCTTTCTCTTGCACCGGGGTCTGGGAGGCATTCCTGCGTATGGCGATCTTGAACCGATCAAGTGGTGATTGGAAGGGAGGATACAGCTGGTGGCTACAACCCAGATGACTAATCCCTCGCGCCAAGTTTACAATATATTCAAAACAAGCGAACAAAGGCACTACTCGACTTTTCCTCCATAAAACGCAAGCAGCATAGCCATTTTCTCCGGAATACCACAGCTGCGCATCAGCTCCCTCACACACTCATCTCCCACAAAGCGTGAATTGTTCAAGATGAGGGCGATATCTTTCACATCGGCAGAAGGGATATCCATGGTGTCCAGCAAACAGTCCACGGCTGGAGTCACTTGCATACGAAGGGGGATGGCATCACGGTTGAAGGTGGAGGGGACAAGCATTGAGGGTGAACCGGAGAGTTGATCTTCCGGTGTTGATGTGGATAGCAAGAGCGCCCCAAGCCCAAGCTCTTTGGGGGTTAAGGGGATAGATGCTGAGGGTGCGGCCGGTGATGATAAGCGCAGGGATGCTGCCTTCAAAGACGACTGATCGCGCTCATCATAGGGCGCCAAGTGCCCAATGGGTTTTCCCAAGACGCGAAGTCCATTAAGGAAATCGCTGATCTGCGGGGGGATACTGTGGGGGCGCATGGGCGCCGAGCCACGGGCTGAATCCCCCTCCTTGCGACGGGCGCCCCATTTGATAGCATGAGGAATCGCGATGGTGTGCCGGAATGTTTGGAAGAGTGTGCCAATTGATTGCTCCATGCGTGGATCGCTACTTTGCTGAATGGCTCGGCCAACATATGTGTGGACCTTAACATTACGGTCGTTGGGCACAGCGCCTGTTGGGACCTCTGGACGGGCCCAGAGAACCACTATGCATGCATCGTGGTGATAATCCATGCATACGGCCTGTCACGCTTGCAGTTTAGCTGATATCAGGGAATAGGCAGATTAGAGAAATACATACCGAATCCGCGACATCTTGGCAGTCGCTGATCCATGATCTTGCCCGCTGCCTGTGCTCCCTGATATAGCACTTCGGATGGGTGCCCGCAACGTCCAGACGCGGATCTTCGTCCAGCGCCATCGAATGGCGGAGCCCCGCCCTGGCCAAAGCAAGGATGATACCTGCTTCCTTTTGGGGAGAGGCAACAGAGCCCGCGCTTTTACGATATTGATAAATGGTGGCGGTAGTCTGGGAGGCAATGGCCGTGAAAGAATCATCCTGATCGTGCGAATGGTGCGCGCTGGGCCCTTGATGGTCGCTCATGCGCGCAAGCAGTACCTCTACGAGCGTACGATAGTGGTTGTTGGGACAATTCCATGAAATCGAGAGTACAGGATATACAGATGCCGCTCCCGGCCGCATCAAACTTTGGTTCACGTGTCCCATCCTTCCTCCAAATCACCCAATATCTGCGGCCCGGATGTGCCATGCGCCGACCCCATCTCATTGGTGGTAAAAGTCTAAGGACAAGTAATATATCAATTATTGCACGCCAACAGATATCAATGAAAAACCACTCACGATCACCTCGTCGGCATGGACGATAGGATGCACCTTGGGGATCAGCTGGCACACGACGTCGTAAGACACGACGACCCTATGGAAAGGCACGTCGAGGGGTTCCAGAGGGGGGATCTCGTCCTCATCCTCGGGATCAAGGGGAGGTGCCATCGCAATGCGGCAGCCCGGGCAGCCAAAGGACATGCTCCGCGGGATCTCGTCCTCCTCGCGGTCGGCGAGGGGAGGGATCTCGTCCTCCTCCTCGCAGTCGACGAGGGGAGGGATTTCGTCGTCGTCCTCGAGATCGATGAAGGGGGGGATGTTTTCCTCAGGGTGGCCCATGGCGGATGGGGTAGAACGATCTCCGAAGGGAGCATCCACTTTGACGAGGGTGAAAGGAATTGTTGTGTTGTGAGAAGCCATGGATATGATAAAAGTTGCAGGTGGGCCTGGCGATAGGAAACAAAGGCGATACGGATTGTTTATATAGACAAATCGGCCCGGCGCGTCGAGTGGCGGCCAATGTCGTAGCCAGCTGGCGTGATCGCGAGGGGAAGCTTGAATATGACGTGGACCTGAGCAACACGATAACCTTCAATGGATAAATTCGCACAAGTAATTGGGTTACAGCTCAGTAAACAAGCGCACCTTTATTATCATGATTACCCGCCCCCACATGTACGTCCACGCGGACAAGGACAGTCCCAAAATGGGCGACCGCGCCATGAACAGCGGAAGTCGGCACGGGGTGGACGAGAATTGTGGCCGCTGGGGGGCATGGAACTTGAAGTTTGAAGAGCCGCCGGCACAGCAAAGTGTTGAATAGAGGGAACAGGGGGAGGCCGAGTGCAGCGCGGGTGATCCAGGGCGGTCATGCCGCCGGAATGACGGGGGATTTCATCTAGCCAGCGAACTGGCAAATCTACCAAGGCCAGTGGACTGGCAGCCAGCGAACTGGCAGATCCAACGAGCCAGCGAACTGGCAGATGCGAGTCGCAGACGACCGTTTGCTTAGAAATAAGCAAACAGTGAGTGCTTCGGGAAGGTGAGTGTATATTTTCTATATACTTTACCTTGACGCCTGGCGAGGGAAGAGTCTTGCGGCTGGCAATGATGGAGGCGATATTGATTCGGATAAGCACTGGGTGGTGTTGAATCGAAGAAGCTTGCGGCTGTGGCTGCTGACGTCTGTTGACGGTTTGCTGCCCGGATGCAAAGCTGTGCCAGGGCGAAAGGCATCACCATCTACGTGTCCACCATCCACCAGAAGTCGCACAAGTGGGCACTGTCGCCATCGCACGTCAGGTAAGTCTGTCGGCCTTTGAACGTTATTTCAGCGGCCGTATATTCCTCTCCCCGTAGCTACAACCAGTCCGCTGGTCTATTAATATTGCCAGTTCGCTGGTCCACCAGGTTTATCTGGTCAATCCTACTGCCAGTTCGCTGGCTATCACCAGTTCGCTGGTTCATCCGCCGTCGCTGGCTTTATCAATTTCGGCCGCCATCCATCAATCTCACCACAATCGTGTTTACTGGCCCCTGGATAACGCGAAAACGCCGCATACGCGCATATCGTCAATCAACGGTGGGCTACGCTCGCGCCGCCGGTATGTGCTTAGGCACCTACTCACTTCTTCCACTTCTTCTAGACACAAATATCTAGGCACACAGACTCCCCGATCTTCTGCACACGACCCCGCGTCAATTATCAACCGCGCGTCTAGCACCTTATCGATCAACAGGTGGGCCACGTTTGCTCTCATCGCCTATATGCCTGAGCGCTACTAACCAGGCATGCAACTATGAAATGCACGTATAGAATCCTTACACCCCCTGCCCAAACTCTAAAATCGAACCGCCAGGGATAACGGCAGGTAAAATCGATTTGCTATCATGATGTCCCGTCATACGCGAGCTGAATTCCAATCGCACAGTATGTATTGGCCTGCCAGAACCGAGTATCGCAAACTCATCACGGATGACCCGCGGTATCGGTACGAACTCCGGACCATCAATACTCCCGCCTGGCCGGTCCTCCCCATGCACCCCAGGCTCCTCGACGAGTATCCGCCCGTTGAGCACCCTGATGGCACATACGGCGAATGCGACTGGCTCTACGCACCAATCGTGTTCTGCCCGCTCCAGCCGTGGGTGCATTACATGCCAACGCCCAGCATGTGGGTCGATCCCCCCCGATCCATGATCTTGGAGCGCGTGCCGATTTTCATCAAACCCACAAGAACTGACAGGTGTTTGTGGGAGCCCGCAGAGTCCGACAAGAACCACGAACTCTACAATGAAGATTTCGGCCGGCTTGGACCCCAGCTAGCCGCAGACCTTATGGATTTTTGGGACAGCGGGATGCAACACGCGGAAGGCCTGGCTGCGCGTGCCACCCAATACGCCACTATCCCCACCGAGGCCACTGAGCTGGACGTGACGCTCATAGATAATGACGCGTACAGCACCTTTCCCCGGATGATGGCGCACCTCATGGACACGCAGCGCCGAATTGCGGAGTTGTACGGCTGGATTTTTCTCCAGGAGAAACTCCAGAACACCCGGCCTTCTATCGTCTGGAATCGTCGGGGCCTCAGAGAGCAAGGGGATCTCGCCCCCGTGGACCACTTCATGGGTGTCCTTGTCGACTGGAACAGCCGCTCGCCTGAGTGGGATCGCATGGCGATCGAGCACGGCGTACCCCTTTGGTGGGTGGATTACGCTGTGCCGGGCACGTCGGAGATGCCGCCTTGGAGAGGTTTGAAACCAGGCAGCGCCGAGGCCATTGGGTCATACAGGGGTAGCGGCTTTACGCCAGTCATCAAGGACCGACACACGCACCAATTCAATCTGGGTTTTGAGCGCCTTCAAACCCTCTTGCCCGGTGCTGCCCCCCCTCAACTTCGCCCATCTCCCGTGGGTCCGTCCTCGTCCCAGCACCCCCCCGCCGCTGCACACCCAGCGGCGCCAAGCCCTGCCCAAATGACTGGGGCAAGCCCGTCGTCTGCACCCGTGGAGCCATTGAAGAAGATGCACGACTTGGCGCTGAAAACCCTTCGGGAGCTCAGGGAGCAAGCAGCCAGCCGGCGTAAAGGCGCCGGGGCCGCTTCGGCGTCGGCGCCTCACAAGAAGTCGTCGGTGGAGCGGGCGCTCGGGCGAATCGTGAACGGCACGGCCAGTGCGTGCAACATAGAAGTGCTCGAGAAAGTGACATCTGGAAAAAAATAAGGTGGGCTTTCCGTGCCTTAATTGTGCACGTCGCAAACGTTAACCAGCATCCTTCTTTAGTGACGCCAGCAATCTCGGGTTCAACATACGTTTGTGCTGCTCTTGAGCCCTCTATTCTCCATTGGCTTTTTTCCTTTTTCTTTTCCATGCGTTTCTGTCTGTTCTGATTGCTCTACGCCGTCGTTTCCTCAGTCTTTCCTACCGCCTTACTTGCTAATTAACCAACAAAAAAATATAAGTTTAAAGTAGATCCTCCATCGTTTTTGCGTCGCCTTATCATGTATATATTCCCCTGTATGATAGATATCCTTAAATCTTCTTTTTTGCTTCACCTCGCGGAGGGCGCTTCTACTACAAGTGTGAAACTGCTTTGTAGGTGGTGGTAAAAACGCGCTAACTGCTTAGGCTTGTCTTCGTTCGGCTCCAACACTGGCGCAGTGACACTGCCATGTTTACGAGTTTAGGACTCCCTCTGCATGCGCGCGCAAGTGCACATCCTACACATCGACTATGGAGGCCATTCCTGGAGCAACTGACCATCTCGACAACATTTTACGTGCCGCCATGACCGAGGCAGTGGCTCAAGACGCCGACAACGCGTCAGGTAAGCACGTCGCCGCTCCCTACCATTTGTGCATTCAGTCTGACAGGATGCATCTCCAGTGGCAAGTCACGGAACGAGCACTGGACGCGCTGGACGTAAGTCGAAAGCATCGCCCCCTTTCACCTGGACCCTTCCAACCGGCGAAACGTTGCCTCTTCAACGTCGAGAGGTGTCCATCATCGACACGCAAGAGAAATACACGTTTACCATGGGGTTTTTCGAGGAGTACCGCCAGCAACTCCAAAATCACCAGGGTAAAGACTGGGTCAACGTCCAGGTTTTGAACGAATGGGCGTCTAAGTACGACATCCCACCGCTAGTGGAGGAAGAGATCCGCCGCGAAAACCCTGGTGACAGTGAAGAAACTCTGAGAAAAAAAATGTTGTTTGCCTTGGGTGAGGTAAGTTTTTTCGGATTCGGATGTGCAATGTGTGCACCAGAGCTAACTTCACGAACTCTCATTGCAGAAATTGACCAAATTCTTCAACAATCGAGCGAAAGCAAAGGTAGTAAAGGCAAGTGCGATAGCAACCAAGGCCTCTATGGAGGTCTCCGGTCGGGCCCGCAGCGGCAGGGAGCTTTTCATTGACACTATCCGGGAGGATGTGCTGGCGCGGGCTCACGCTGAGTTTGATAAGCAGAAGGCGGCCCACGAGAAGGGGGAGGGTCCGGTGCCCGAAAAAGTTCTCAACATTATGATGGGCTATTCGAGTGAGGAATGGAAAGCACTCAGCCCAGAGGAGCGAGAGAATTGGGCTGAGGAGGCGCAAGTGAAGAGAGGCCAGCGACAGCAGATCTAATAAAGTTATAACCGATATATTGATTACTTAATACTATCGCAAGATGTATTTACAATAGACTACTTACTGTAGTGCAGTGGATTTCTCTTGGACCGCTTGGTAGAGGAGAAGATGAGTGTGCTGAGAAGACTGAGGGGACTTGGAGGAGCCTTTTTTTTTTTTTTTAAGGGGGAACGTAATACTATTGTTGGCAAGAAACTACCTAAGTAAACATTCTAGATAACTAATGATCAAGGCCCCGTTATGTTGTAAGAAGAGAGGAGTACGTAGAGAAGTGAGAAGAAATTTTTCTAAGTAAAAATGCCAAATATAGGCCTAACTAACTATGAAAAAGCTAGCTATATGAGTCCACGGGGGTCAAGACGCTCTGGTAGGCGATGACTATCCCCTTTGTGATGACGGCATGGGAGTGGTCAGAAGGGGGAGGAGGCTCAGATAAAATGTGGAGGTACATAAATAACCGGGCGGCGATCGGGCTGGCGGGAGCCGAGTTCTGGCACGTACTGAACTTCGTGCGAGGCCATGTAACGACGCAGGAAGTGCTCGGGGCCGAGGACGGCGTTGGAGTTGAAGTACGCCTGGCGCAGACGGCGGTAGTCGAGGTACGCCATGGAGACCGGGTAGTACGGGGTCGAGGCGGGAAGGGTCCGTTCCAGCTCGAAGGCGAGGACGGAGGGCAAAATTTCCTCGTGGTGGAGGGCGTAGAGGGCAAGTGCGTCTCGTAGAGGCTGGTATTCGGTGGACGTGGGGACGCGGCGCCAATTAAACCCATGGGGGAGCCACACCAGGGGTCCCGAGACAGCGGTCAGCGTACCACCTCCATGTGAAGAGGCGGGAGCGGAACAGCCCCGGGAAATAGTGGTCGAAGTCCTGGACGAAGGTACGATTGCCGAGGGGGGGCACGTACCCTGGCGCCCAGATGTGCCGGAGGGGGCAGTCGAAAACAATGTGGGCGGATGAGCCGCGAGGGTCGCCGCACTCACAGGCTGGGCTGAACCAATCCTGATCGGCGAAGATGGCGGAGCCAAGATAGGCAGGGGCGACGCAATGTCCGGAGAAGACGCGTGCTGCGTACCCGAACTCCCTTGCGGGAAGGCGGAGTGGGATAGGGAGATGAAGTCGGCGGGGTCGCATGGCGGTCCAGCCGACTCGTAGTACCGCGCCGAAGTGATCAGCGTTGTGGTTAGGAGGGAGGTTGTTGGCGAAGAAGGAGGTGGCGAGGAGCATTCTTCCTTTGGCGTCAGTGTGGCGCCATGCGAGGGTGGGGGCCAGAACTGGAGCAGAGATGGCGGGGACCGGGACCGCTTGAGGGGCAAGTCGGGACTTGCGGAACGCTTGTAGTGGCCGAAGGCGACGTAGGGGGCGTCTGCCGGTGGTGACGTGGATGACCTTGAGGGTGGCACGTTGGACGGTGTACGCATACGCACGAGGAGGAGATGGCAGAATGCGGCGACTAGGGTGGCGGACAAGACAAGAAGCCAGGAGACGATTGGTGCAGAAGACTCCATACGTGGTGAAGCGGTGGAGAGTGAAGCGGGGGGATGAGAGGAAGTTGAGGGCAGCGCCCGCAGCTATAACGCCTTGGGATGCCGTCTGTCCGTGGATCGTTAACCGTGCGAGAACGTCGATGGAAAATGTTTGCTTGACGAAGATTCCTATGAGAAGGATACCCTTGTCCTCGTCCATGTCAGGGGACGGGCATAGTTCGAAGGAGAGAGGGGCGATGTCTTTCTTGTGGCAGTCCCTGATGAACTTGTGGAATGTTCGGTAGGGGTGGTCTGGGTCGAACTCAACTAGAGTGAGGGATGACTCATTCAGTGTTGGAGGCTCCCACGGAGGGACCCTGGAGTGGAGGAATTCCGCGTAGCCTGGGTTTTCGGCCGGGAGTTCTAGGACGGCTGCCGCTACTTCTTGCAGGACAGGGGGGCCCCTAAGAGGTCGTTCCAGAGCCTCAGGGAGGAGGGGCCGGAGGGGGTGCATAAAGTGCATATTCGTTTTCTGGGTGACGTACTTGTGGGAGAGGTAGTTCAGCCAGTCCTCCACACGGGGGATGCCCGTGAACATGTGGAGAAAGGCGAGGCGGGTGGTTTTGAAGCACCCTATAATAAGTCGTAGAAACTTGTTCTGGAGGATATTGAGCCTGTCTGATATGCTCTTCTGTCCTTCCCACCAGGCTTGTGAGCCGTAGGTGAAGATGGGGCGGACGGTTGATTCGTACAGTCTGATGGCTGACTCAGCCTTCAGGCCATTCCTGCTTGTCAGCAATGTGACATTGTGGAGGGCGTTCGAAGCTTTCCGGCAGACCCGTTTGAAGTGGGACTTCATGGATGGGTCGTATGAGAAAGTGACCCCTAGCCAAGTGAGGTCTGTTACCAGGGTGATTCCCGACTCCGGTGACGGGGCAGGGGGGGCGAGACGGGGGGGGCGCATCAGATGACACATCTCGGATTTGGTGGGGTCCAGGGCAAGCCCGTATTCGGAGGCGATATCCGATATGGCTGCGATTATGTCCTCTGCCGCAGACACGTTTGGGTGGCACGTGTGGATGGAAGACAATATGACCAAGCCATCGTCGATGTACAGGATGAGGTCCTGCATCTTGGAGGCTCGGTTGTGTAGGTTTGGGTAGGCCTCCTTGAGGCAGGACTCGAAGGCCATAGTGTAGAGGACAGCCAATACCGGGCTGAGGGGGGAGCCCTGGGGGAGGCCCGATGTGGGTCCTGGCGGGGAGATGTGCCCGTCGACCTTGATGCTTCCTTTTCGGTCGGTAAGGAAGTTTTGGATCCAGCCGACGGTGGTGTCGTCGAATCCTAGGGAGGTGAGGACGTGAATTAACCCGTTCTTTGGGACAGAGTCGAAAAATCCCTTGAAATCGAATTTGAGCAGGGTGCAGTATCTCTGTTTGGCCTTCTCCCGGGCGATGATGAAGCGGGCCCGGGCGAGTGCGTCTGACGTGGAGCGGCCTTGATGACCCCCGTACTGTGCGAGGACCAGGCCGAGTTCCTCAGCTTCGTGAGCGAGGCGGTTGGCAATGACCCTTTCGGCAGCTTTGGAAAGGCACTCGAGAAGGGCAATGGGGCGGTAGGCCCGCGGGTTTGAGTAGTCCGGTTTTCCAGGTTTCTGGATGATGGCAACCAGGGCTAATTTCCAGTCGTCGGGGATGATCCCTGACTCGATGGATGATTTGATGATAAAGACTATCCAGTCCTCGGCAACCGACCAAGCCTCCCGGAGGGCTTGGTAGCCGACGCCTGAACGGCCCGGGGCTTTCTTTGGGGAGGGCCCAAAAATAGCAGATTTTATTTCAGCCCTGGTGACTGGCACGAACTCCCGCTTTGGGCGGATGAATTCATCTGTGATAGGTAGCTCTGCGAGGTCGTTCCCTTGGGGGGGGAAGAACGCGTCCCGGAACATTTCCGCTTTCTCCGCGGGAGACGTGGCCGTCCTTCCGTCTTTTTGGAGGGGGGGGGAGGGGTAGGCCCTGTTCCCAAGGCCCCACCCTGCTAAGTTGTGGACTTTGTCGGGGGGGGTATCCCTGATGAGTTGTTCGAGGTACCGTTTTCGGGCGGCTTCGAAGTGACCGTGAAACCTGCTGCGGGCCCGGGAGAGGTCTTGAGCGGCTTGGGCTTTCAGTGCTGAGAGCCGGGGGATACGGCGGTATTCTCTAGCTAGCCTGTTCTTGTCATCTCTCAGGAGACTAAGTTCTTCATCCCACCAAGGGAGCGGGTTCTTTCGGGTGGAAACGGGGCCTTCAGCCAAGGCCAGGGCCCCTTCGAGGCAAGTGGTGAATATCAGGGAGGAGGCCTTGGGATCGAGCGCTCCGAGCTGATGTTTGTAGTGTTTGAGGGAGGACTGAAGCTCTTTCCTGAACTTAGTCCAGTCCATGCGCCCCTTGCAGGGGCGAGCGGAGGGTTTTCTGGTATTCCCACACTTGAACCGAGGGTGCAGGGTCACCGTCGTTCCTAGGTGGTCGGCCGTTTGCTCGAGTTGGTTGTGTGACCACTCCGCGGTCCAGTTGTAGAGTAAGCCACTGTTGACCATGGATAGGTCTATGACGGAGTCCTTTTTCCCTGCTTGGGCGATATGGGTGGGGATGGCAGGGTCGTTGAGGAGGTGGAGGCCCTCGTCGTCGGCCCAGTCGCTGATCCGGTTGCCCGGGACGTGCGTCTTGGTGTAGTTGATGTCCCAGGATGAGTGCCTGGCGTTCATGTCTCCCGTGATAATGGTGTCCGAAATGGGGACGTCCCAGTTCGTGAGTTTGGAGAGAACAGAGTCTGGGCTGGTGGGTTCGGTCGGGGGACGGTAGACCCCTACCACCGCCAGTCGGCGTCCGTGGGCCGAGATGTGTGCGTGGATAATCCCAGGGGAGTTGAACGTGGGATGAATCGTGATCCCATGGTCTGGGAGAAGCGATTTGTTGACGAATATGGCGACCCTTGGTGAGGTGTCGGCAGGGAGGGGATTGAGAGGCAGGGCGACATCCCAGCCGCGAACCTTAACTGTTCCCTTCTTATTCCCCCCGATGTTGTGCCATGGGAGTTCTGAAACTACCATGAGGTGATGGGTGTCCGAAGCCGAATCCAAGACGAGTTGTAAACCGGGGCGGGATGTTTGCACATTGACCGTGCCTATTCTAACGACCATCCTTGGGTAAAACCGTGGGGAGGAAGGTCGTGCAGGTGTCAGGGAGTGGGAGCGGGGGGGCCCACTTCATCGGGTCATTGTCGGGGCCTATGACTGGGAGTTTGTTGTAGAGGCACCAAGCCCTGAATTTCTTCACCAGCTCGATGTCCTTGTACTGGGAAATATCCCTCTGTGGGCGTCCGGGGGCTCCAAGGGGGATGGACCGGATGAAGTCGGCAGTGGCCTTGGCTGGGGAGTCAGGGGCTGCCTTCTTTGGGTTGGGAGGAGTCGCCTTCTTTTTGGGGGGTTGGGCGGCTTTCTGAATGAGTCGTTCGATGCAGTCTTTCTCCCATGTGGGGTGGTTGCCACCGCAGTTAGGGCACGTTTTGGGGGCGTGCTCGCAAGCTTTTCCCCTCTCGCTGCAGCCCTGGAAGGAGCAGACGTGGGAAAGGGTTTCGTGGAACTCTGCGCAAATCGCGCACACGGGGTTAGAGACCCCACATCTCCATGTAGGGTGGCCGACTTTCCAGCAGCGGCGGCATTGGTTGGGAACGGTGGGAGCCGTTGTAAATTCTTTGAGTGTGATGCGGTCGCCCTCAATCCAATGGGGGTTTCTATGGAGGAGGCGGTCAGCAACTTCGTCCGTTGTCAGGGAGACGAGAAAAAGGGGTCTCTTATTCGGGTTCGGGGAACGAGAGGAGACCAGCCAGCGGGACTTTCCCTGAACTATGTCATGAGGGTCCAGGGAGAGGCCGGCAGCGAGCGAGAGGCAGACGTTATCGACCTTGGGGAGGTCGGTAGATTTGGCAGGGATGCCGTGGACGACAAGATCCCTCGTGGGCCCATGGGTGAGGCAGTGGAAGGATTGTCCGTTGTGGAGGTGGGAGAGAGCGGGAGCACCTTGTTTGGCCAAGATGTCCCACATGTCGGGGGAGACGGGAGTGAGGAGCACGTTTCCTCTGGGGGTCCATGCGATACCCTTGATGGTGCAAGGGGGGGTCTGTTTGGATAAGAACTTGTTAAGAGTCTGGAGTGCCCCTGAACCGGACAGGGGGCAGTCGGCATCGTTGTTCCTGGGGAATGCTGGGGACGGGCAGAACAGGACTTCTCCGAAGCGCTGTTCATCGCGCTTCTTTTTACGGAACGCCGAAGGTTCCTTGGGGGAAGGGTTGAACTTTCGGGTGCTTGTTTTGGCTGCGGTGGCGGCAGCGTAGGACTGGGCTTGGGGTGGGAGGGCTGAAGGGGCTTTTTGGGCCACTTGGCCTGGGGCAGGGGCCTCGGAAGTGCTCTGGGGGGCCGGAGGCCCCCCCTTGCCTTTGTTGGCAATGTTTTTCTTCTGTTGACCCGTCCTTGGGATCGAGCCCGAGGACGGTTGTCCTGCCTTGGCGGCAGGGGGAGTTTGGGTGGGCGAGGCTTTGTTGAGGGAGGCCAAGAGTTGTGCCAGGGTGTTTTCGATGGCGGTAAGGCGGGCAGGGGTGGGGTCCTCCGGACGTTTGCCAGAGGGGATGTCTCCGAAGATCCTATCAGGCCCACTCTCGCTGGGGGGCTCGTCGTTCGGGGGCATGGGGTGGGTGGAAGTCCAGAGGTTTACGGCCTCAGTCTCGATAGCGGTGACGACGTCTCCGAAGTCTGGGTGGTTGCGGAGGGTAGAGAGAAGGGGGTCGAGTCCTTCGTTCTCGGCAATGGTGATTATGGCCCCCAGGAAGGTCCTAATGAGTGCCTCGCGGAAGGGGGCACCCCTATTCTCAGCGGCCGCGACGGCGATGCTCGGGATGCCTCGAATGGCTTTTTCGAAGTAGGCCTTGTCTCGCTCGGATGTGGGAGGAGGGGGGAAGCTGGCGGGGAGACGGATGGTCTCTTCCTGACTGTCGGGTACAGTCTCGTCATCCTCCGGGGTGGGTCGAGCGTAGGGGCTCGGGGACGGGGTGCGGTGCCCCAGGCGGGACGATGAGCGGATGGGTCCTGAAGACCCACCACGGTCGGGGTAGCCTGGGCGAGGATTTTGCATGAGGTGGTCGATGAAGAGCGCTGGTTAGGCGATGAGCTCGAGTATCACAAGTGCACTCCACTGTCTAGGACAGTGCCAGCAAGGCCTGGGGAGTGTGTATCACTGAGTGAACTGGAGGGGGAGGATGAGGGACTTGGAGGAGCCTTTTTTTTTTTTTTAAGGGGGAACGTAATACTATTGTCGGCAAGAGACTACCTAAGTAAACATTCTAGATAACTAATGATCAAGGCCCCGTTATGTGAAGGAAATGTAGAAGGAAGAAAAGACGGTCACGAGTATTTTACGAAGGGGGAATGCCAAATATAGGCCTAACTAACTACGAAGAAGCTAGCTATTAAGTCCACGGGGGTCAAGACGCTCTGGGAGGCGACGACTATCCCCTTTGTGATGACGGCGATGGAAGCGGTCAGGTCTTTTGTTGGCCTCAGATGAAATGTGGAGGTACAAAGACAACTGGGCGGCGATCCGGTTGGCGGGAGCCGAGTTCCGGGACGTAGGACTTGGAGGAGCCCA
>KL198157.1:15553-33666 GCA_000697705.1 Botryobasidium botryosum FD-172 SS1
AATCGCTTGGTCTGGCGAAAAAAGCGCCTTGATCTGGTGAGGGAATCGCATGGTCTGGCGAGGAGGTGGCCGGGTCTGGCGAAAGGAGCGCCTGGTCTGGCGAGGGGATTGCCTGGTCTGGCGGAAAAAGCGCCTGATCTGGCGAGGGAATCGCTTGGTCTGGCGAAAGGGGCGCCTGGTCTGGCAAGGGAATCGCTTGGTCTGGCGAGGGAATCGCGGGGTCTGGCGAGGGAGCGCCTGGTCTGGCGAGGGGATGGCCGGGTCTGGCGAAAGGAGCGCCTGGTCTGGCGAGGGCATCGCTTGATCTGGCGACGGGAGTGCCTGGTCTGGCGGAAAGTGAGCCTGGTCTGACGGACCGTTGGTGTGGGGATGAAGCACGGGTACGAGCGAGAAGAGAGATATGACGCTGATCATCCCAGGAAGGGAGAGATAGAGTAAGGTTTCATAGAGGGACTAGTGATATGGTCAGGAATTTGTCCGGAGCCACAAAAGAAGCAAACGACTTACCAGGTACAGAGGCGCATTCGGTTGGGCTCTACGCCAAACGCCTGAGGGCTCGTCAAGAACGCGAAGGACTAATGACCACGGCACCGAGAGATAAGGGAAAATGGGCAAGAGGCGTCCATGGAGCGGGTGAAAACACCCAACAAAGGGTGTCCATGACGAGAGGGACGAACAAAAAAATGCGACCGCAATGGAGAAAATGGGCCACGAGAGGTATCCGGGAAAGAGGAGGGGATGCACGATGTGTAGAGCGCCCGATAAAGTGTGTGTGCAATGAGAGGTTCGCTCAAAAGCCCGTCCAGCAGCTGCGGGTGGTGACGATAGGTGGGTGAGTCGTGGTGAGACCAAGTGCAAAGTCTTACATAAGCATGTTTGGCAGCAAGGATGAGGTGGGCAATTCCCCGGCCCGGTCACTTTTGGATCCGAAACTGGCCCGGATCCAAAATCACGGTCGATCGAGCATGGAGATGTGGCACGCAGAGTCCCACGCGCAATTCGAGAGGAAGAAATACATAGGACATCCCACTCACTTCAAACACGGATGTAGACGTAGCCGAGGCATACGCTGGAAAAAAAGAAACGAAAGGAATTGAAGCTGAATAGTGTACTGTATGCCCGAGCGTGAAGTTTAGGTCTTAGGCATTCATTGCGCGCGCAATCGCCCCGGCCATCAAAACCTCAACAGTTTGCTCGTTTTGGGGTACTTTGCCTTACTGAAGCTCAAGGTGACACCTGCTAGCAAAATCTCACCTCTCCGGCTAGCACACGCAACAGTGTCGGAATCTGGGTACATGAATACGGTGTGTTTCTTGTTACCCGTGTCTCCATCTCACAGAGTCCGGGCATGAGCATAGACGAAATAGGTAGGAGTCTCTTCTATTCACTCCTGTTTGTGCTTTAAACATCTCCGGATGGTGTTGCTTATTCGCAGGGCAATATTACGGTGGTTTGAGATGCGCGCTCTTCGACCATTATATAAGCCAATCTATCTGATACCTTGCTCACATGTCTGCGCTGCGTCCGCGCTCCTTGACTGCAATCCCTAAGAAATGCGCCACAACGCTGTGAAGAGCCGTCGCCAGCTTGGAGACACATCAAATCGCCTGTGGTTTCAGCCATTTTTGCCACGTTTTGTGTTTGATCTCCATCGCTTCTGAGATTGCGGGGGAATTGATGAGGAGGTCCGCACAACCCTCCTGCTGTCGGCGTGAGCTCTTATTTACAGTGAAGTTGATACGGGGTAACACGTTGAACCTTGATACCGACCATGTTGAACGTATTAAAAGTGGCTTGGGGACCGGGCACGATTGAGCACGATTGAGCAGACCAATGGTGTCATGTCGTGATCAAAATCCCCTTACATGACCGTAGCGTGTATACTCCCCCCACAGCCCGACACGCATCGTTCTTGCTGCACTTGCAGCTCCTCTGCCAACCTTGCGACTGCGTGCTCCGCCCTTGCCTTTGCCTCGAAGGCTCGTCGTCGGGTCGCGATCGCCTCAAACTCCAGGCGCTGCCCTTCCTCCAGGGAGCTGCCGCTCGTGGACCTGGCCGCTGTCACTACAGCCGCCGTGGCGTCTATCAGGACTTTGCCCTGTCGCCTCACCGCACGATGGGCTGCAGCAAGCCTCGCTTCAAAAGGGTAGATGTGCAGGTGCCAATGGTGGTGGGCGGCTGCCCCCGCAGCCTTGGCAGCCCTCGTCTGTGCGATCTGGTCCATTGCAAACGGCACGGCCTCCAATGCCGTCTGCAGTGCTGCGCGGGCCTCGCACTCCGTCTTCACACCTTCCCCAGTTGCACCACTCAGCGTCACACGTAGGGCCTCCTCAGCGTCGCGGATACGCCCTCGCCGTTTCGCCAGGATGTTTACCGCAGCGTCCAAAAGGCGCGTGGGGGTGTGAATGTGTTTGAGCCAGGGGTGATACCGGATCTTGGCATCGTCCAAAGCATCCTCGGCCACCGCCACATCCACTGCTCTCAATCGCTGCACTTCCTGCGCTCCGCGGATCGCCCGTCCGAGCTCCTGTATGCTTGATTCAGCGGCATCTACTTCAGCCACGGCGGCTCGGTGTTCCTCTACCAGCTTCGGAACGAGGGGGGCCTTGCGTCCAGCGTCCAGCTTCTTCTGCGCTCTGCACAGGGTCTGCTGGCAGGCATTCCTCTTGGCCGCGCGGTTTTGCTTTGATGTACGCGCCCCCGCCTCTGCACGCCTCAAGGCCTCCACTTCCTTGCAGGCAGCGGCTAGGGCGTCCTTGGCTGCCCCAAGTGCGGCGGCCGCCTCCGGAGCCTCCCAGAACTGCGCCTCCTCGGATCCCGCATGGACGGCGGTATGGAGGTCGATGAATGTGGTGAGAATGACCCTGCACCCCTGCAGCTCGCCCACAAAGTGGATCAGCTCCGAGGCGCGAACGAGCAGTACGGTCAACGCCCCGAACGGGATGGCGATCCCCATTTGCGGGAGGACGAAGTCACCTCCGGTGAATGGACCAATGACGTAAAGGACGGCTAGGCCCTTCCGCCAATCGCCGTGGTCCAGATGAGCGTAAGGGCTACCCCCCACCTTGGCAGCCAAGGCGGTGGCGAGGCCACCCAGGTCGGGGTCAAAGCTGCTGTCCACTTTCTGGTAGTATGCGAGGGCATAGTCGCATATCCTGTGTTTACCAGTCAGCAGGGCACGAGACAAGCGGAAGCCGACACTGCGCTCACTGCTGTGCGGCGGTCGCATATGCGGGGTCCAGCTCGAGCATGACCCTCATCACTCGGGCGCTCACGTTCTTCACCAGGGCGACCAGCTTGACCAGGGCTTCCCGAGATTGCACATCGGCCAGCAGGTCTCGCGTCTCCCTGGTCAGGAATGGAAAGAGCGCGCTTTTGCTCCAGACGAGCAAATGCAGTGCCTCGTTCTCGGACCTGGTGCCGGGCCCTTTGCCCGACGCCCCCAGCTCCTCGAAGGCATCCACGAGGGCCTCTCCCTCTGGATCCGCCGTCTGCTCCGGGAGTGCGAGGCTGCAGAATATGGGCTCACGAGCCTGTGGCGTGTCGGGGAGGACTATATGGCTGCCCCGTCCGGCGCCTCGTGTTTTTTCATTGCCCATGGGGATCCTTTCGACGGCCTCATCTACCTTGTTTCGGCTGCGCATCGAGCGTGCTTGCTGCATGACGGCAGCAGAAACCATATCGCACTCACCTGCCAAATGGTTAACGCCGTAGGCAATGTGTGAGAGCAGCACGACATACCCTCTCGCCACGTTCCAGTGACATACTTGTAGCGCAGCGTTCTCCCCCGTCGACGGGCGTCTTCCATCTCGTCTGCTTGGCGTATCCTGACAAAAGTTTAGACGTGGATCGTTTTGGAAAAGAGGTGCACGGCGCAAGCTCACGAGGTCTCAAGTCCGAGCAATGATCCCCCTCTTTCGGCAAGGAGAGATTGCCAATCTTCACTGGCGGCGCTGCGCGATGGTAATACCTGGCGTTGAGGGGTGCATCAAAATACGCTTGCAATTAAAAATGCTTACCTTTGAGAGGCCATAGCTCATGGCCCAGCTTCGCGGTGAGGTGGTGGGCGCAGCTCAGGGTACAAGACGCAAAGACAGCCGCGTGCCCCTTGTTATCCGATCACGTGCCACGCGAACCAGGGCGGATGCAACGTTAATGATTACCATTCGCGCAAATGGGCCTGCCAGCAAGCGATGTTGGCAGCCAAGATGCTGGCACCGCAAGGAGAGCTTCTTCACGGCATGGAAAAAGAGAAGGTACTACGTACTCCCCCAAGGTGGGTACGCCGCGCTGAATCCAAAGCTTATGTACCGCAGGTCTACAGGATGCTCGTCGTGCTCGACCCCTCAAGGGCCGCCCACAAGCGAGATCTACAACGCGAGGACGTCGCCTGGGCCACCCTGGATATCCCACAGGAGCTTGCCGACATCCTGCTGACCCTTGATGGCGCGAGGGGTTACATTTTCCTCGAGTGGTCGGAGGACGCTAGGGACGACAGGCCTCCTCCGGGCCACAGGCGCGTGCGCATGCACGAGATGGTGGGTCCCACCGGTTGTCTTAAGGCTCGCGACCACTTAGCTCCTCACTGCAGCTAGCCACCGCCATGCGTTGGGGCGAGACGTGCCGGTTCAGCATCGAGCTATGTCCTTGGGACGAGTTTATTGCGATCCTGCTGAGTGACGGGAAGGAAATGGAAAGATTGTGTGGTTTGATCGACATTGTCTATGGAGGGGCAGACCTCACGCTGGACATCAGGTGCCCGCCCAGCCCCAGACCAGAGAGAATAAGTGATTTGGCTGACGAGTCTCTTGCTTTGCAGCGACCCCGTCTACAAGCTTCAAGGTAACGAGGACAGGTATATGAACTCCCTCAGATGGCTCGCGGGACACGTGCACGTGTGGCCCCCTCCGAACGAAGCGATTGCGGCGTCACGGAAATTCGACGTTGTCCGCGACCTTGATATCATTGCGCGGACAGTCACCCGGACGCATAGACCACGAACTCGACTGGTCCGAGAGTGCGCGACAACACTCAACCGCGACCCAAGGTTCGTGTTCAAGCGTGAGGGCAGCGACACCAGTAGGCACCGCGAATGGGGCCACCACGTGTCCGCAAGTAGGTTCCGCAGGATGGCCGCGGAGGGGGGCAAGTATCGCTGGTTCTGTCAGGACCTCGTCCCACCCTTGCGCGACCTGGGGGAGATACGGGTGTATGTCATTGGAGGCCGGTACCACAGCTTCGTGGTCACCGCCTGGAACGACGAGGAACTCGGGTGGGATACGAAAACCGACGGAAGGCTGGCGCCGCTGGAGCACATCAGGTTCGTGGCCTGTTCGATGCCGTCACCTGCGACTGACCACGCCTTGGCAGCCGTGCGATGGGGGCCCGCCGCCCAACCAAGGACGTCTTCTTCCGCGACAACGCTTCGCCTGCTGAGGAGGCCTCGGCACTCGCGCATCTGAAGTCGTTTGTCCACAAGACCTACATTGCCCTTTGCCAAATCGAGGCCCGACGGCTCAACGGCAGCTCGCTGTCCCTCCAGCAGATTGCAAGGTTCGATATTTCCGTCATCCAGAACCAGACAGGGGGCTTGGACTATTTTGTAAACGAGGTCGAGCGAGGCACGACGCTGAGCCTCTTCTTTGGCTGTCATCAAGAGCTCGCGTTGCAGATTATGAGCGCGTGGGGTCGTGCTATGGAAGCTCGCCTCGATGGCGTTGGCACTTGCTCTCCCTTGAATGTACGGTAGAACACAGACGTGCTGAGAAGGCCACCTTTGGTAGGCGGGTTGCACATCGGGCCTCACACATTTTCTACTCGGTGCCATGCGTCTCATAGTACATGCTTGCCAGACTCAGGGAACAGGAAACCTTGCCTGAACGACTCATGAACGACGGGTGAAAGTGAGCGAAGTTGGGCTCAGGCCCATGCGATTGCACGCAAGCTTGTGATGTGGGAATGAAGATACAACTGAAAGACTTCCAATAGGCAAACCGTCATCGCACTCTCCCGGATCACCTCTGCACGTCGTGATTCACCCGCCTTTTCTTCGGGGCGAGCAGCTTCGGCTGGGCCATGCCTGGCTGCGTTGGCGCGTCCTTCTCTGTGTCCTGGGGATGATGCCAAGTCTTGGCGACTAGCGCCTGGAGCTCCGCTCGAATGGAGTCGTGCAAGCCAAAGCGGTGATGGAAGGAAAAATCATACCCGGGGACGCGGCGCAGACTGCGGGGGAGTGGGATGTAGGCCGAACGGCCCTTGCAGACTTGGCACGCGTAGAAGCACCGCTCGTGCCGCTTGTCGTGCTTCGACAAGCGGGGGGTGAGGTCAGAGTCATGGCCCATGCATGGCAATGCGGGGCACGTGGGCGGCCGAATTCCCCACACGCGCTGTGCCACCTGCGAGTGCCGGACCTCGGTGGCGACAACGTCATCCTTCTCCCGATACAGCAGGATTGCCGGGGTGTAGCTGAGAGGATCCGGCTTGTGAGCGAACGCGTCGAAAAACGCGGCGAGGAGGCGCGATCTCCCCCCCCGGAGGAATGCCACCGAGACAAAGTCCATCAAGGACGGGACAACCAAGTGGGCAAGGACGGGGCCGGTAAATCCCACTACGAAATCAAACTGGCGGCTGCGGGCCAATGAGCCATGTGCCAAACGCGAAGCGCCAAGGGGCGGATGGATTTGCGCTCACTCTGCCACACATTTCTTGATGGCGCGGAAGTGCTCATCGTTGGTCCATGCCTCGCCGCAGGTCAGGAGGGCGAGACCCTTGAGACCGTGGAACCTGCCTAGAAGCCGCCGCCATTCGTCGTTTATGTAGGCCGCCAGAAGCTAGGGTGGATGTTAACGGCAGGACGACATGCCATACGCGGGGGACCAGCCGCACCTCGCCGATCGGGACACATTGGAAAACGTCTTTTGCGTCGCGGGAGTACGCAATGTAACCTGTTGCCGCGTCCGTGTGGGAATCCACAAGCGCAAAGAAATCGAATTCTGGGGTGGGCTGCCGGATGACCCATTCTGCGATGGGCCGCAGCCTCGCGTTGATTTGGGTCTGGCGCATCTGGCCCTTGCTCATGATGATTTCAGCCCTTGCGTACTGAGGTAACGAGGGTCGGCCTGGTTCCCTGTGTCATCGCGTGGTACGAGAAAGGGGGGCTCACCCCGGTCGGAAATTGACTGTACGTCTCGTGCAGCAGGCCGTGCATGGCGGTTCCAGCCCATTCTGTGTCCTCCAACCCCAGGCGAAGGCACATGAACACGAGCCTCGGCAGGCTGCCTCCGTGAACGGGCGCGGCTCCGCGGAGCTTGTACTGCAGAAGGTCGGCATCAGGAGCAGGAGAGGGATTGGGGGAAGAAGATCGTGCTTGCCGGCACTGGTAGTCCACTCTTCCTCAAACAGCGGGGACAGACAAATTCAGCCGGATCGACGTCGTCCACCAGGCAGCCGCTGACGCCGGTCGACTTGGAGAAACAAATTGCCATGGTGCATGCGGCGCGCACGCATTGACGAACTTGCGCAATGTCTGCGCAGCTCCAGCATTTCTTGTCCGGCCATTAGTAGGGTCTGTGGGGCTTTGGGACGAACGACTCACTGCCACTCCTGTCTGATCCCGTGTCTTTATCGCAGGGCTGGAAGCCTCAAGTTGTGCTTGCACGGCGAGGTCTGTGTGTAACGCTGAGCACGATGGGCCAGGTCACGGAGGGTGGGGCAAGGGACTGACCGTACTCCGTTGGTGGCGCTACTGAGGAGTTTGCTAAGCAATGTCGCGCCAGCAAAGAGGGGGGAGACGCGCACCGCTGGAGTTCACGATCGGGACGTACTGCCCCTTGACACCCTTGGCGCGGGGCTTGACACCACCCGTTGGGATTGGCTTACCCTTGGAAGCCATACTTTGAACACAACGAACGAAAAGGAAAAGAAAAACAAAGAAGACGATGGGTCGTCCTTCGATGGTTGTGGACGCGGCGCGTGCACGAGCGAAAAACCACCGTCGGATGCAAACCGGCGAGTTGGGTGCTGTTGGGTGGGTCCAAGTTGGACTTGGAGAACTCCAGTCTGCCCTCCACCCACGCGCACATCAGTCTAGGCGATATCAGGAAAAAGAAAAAAGATGGAATTCGAAAGGTCGACCGATCCCAACGCCTGGCGACGCTGCTCACTCGTCACCCTGTGGCCCGTTTCCGACCTAACCCTGGCCCACGTCAACAAAATCGCTGCCCGCCCCTATAGCTGTACCGAGGAATACGACGAAGACCTGGATACGTTCGACATCCGACAGAGGAAGAAAGCTGGCACCGGCACCGAGCACGTCTGCTTGATCCCCGCGCGTTACCAGCCTGCGTTTCGCTTCCTCCTCCACAAGATTCGGGCACTCGCCCTCGGCGCAGGAGCCAAGTGGGCCCCAACCATTCGCAAGGCCGGAGCACAGGCCCCGTTCATACGCAGAGACAGGGACGCCGTCTATCGCAACCTGGTATTCCATTCTAGAGTTGTTGAGCACGTCGTGAGCGATATCATCGCGAATTTCTATGCTGAGGGTACCGATCTGCGGGTTCCGATACCAGCGAATCAGAGGATTGTGTCCCTCGACCGCTGGCTAGTCCAAGAGTGGGAGAACAGTGAGCATGACCCTGCCTCACTGGAGGGCAAGACGTTCATGGAGGCTGACCCCTTGGCGCGTGGTGCGTTTCGTCCAACCATCTATCCCTGCACCCCACCGCCTGACCCCATCCTCCTCTCAGATTGGAACACCTGGTCGCAAGAGGACGCGAGTGGTATGAGGGCTGCTTGGTACGGAGTGGTGCGCCACGGGCCCGATGCGACCCCCACCAACGACGGACTGGCACTACCGCCTCACGGTTATCGCCGCATGATCGAGGCTTGGCTCGCCCAACGGCTTACGAACCCAGAGCTCCAGGAATCCGAGTCCGAGTCCGAATCCGAATCCGAGTCTACGCCCCAGCCCCAGCCCCAGCCCCAGTCCCAACCCAAGGGTGCCGACACAGGCCCCGAGCATCAGCAGCGGGAGGAAGATCGATCGATCGATAGAGGTGACCGCCAGCAAACGGGCACAGTGGGGAGTCCACGTGGCGCCGTGGGTCAGGCAGAACCCACACGCGATGACGATGACGAGCCTGGCAGGCGGGGTCACGGCGTCAACGACGGGGCCGCCATGGCCGAGGGCACCGTCCCTGCTCGTGGCGATCTCGACCAGGGCAACAATCCACGCCCATCCCAATCTCCCGAGGCTGTGGATGATGACGGCGCCATGCCCGCCCCGCAGGCCCCCGTTGACGTCGGCGTCATCCCCGACGTGCTGGGGGGTTCTGAGCTCATCCGCAGCCCGGATCGTGAGGGTCGTACTCGTGAAACCGCCAGTGGGGAAGGGCGCCCGTGCCCACCTGTTGCCGCCGTGAGTGGGGTGGACCCCGAAGACGTCGAGGGCTTGGCCGCAGGAGAGCGTGCGGCGCAAACTGATAGCGGCATGGAGGAGGCCGGCGTCCCAGAGGCCGACACCAGCGTCACATCACCAGGGCAGCGTCGCGACGCCCCCACAGAGAGGACTGGCGAGGACAGCGGCCCTATCGGGCATGGTGACAAAAAGGGAGACCTCACGCGCTCACCCCCTGCTCCCGGCAGCACCACGGAGGAAGGCGAAAAATATCAGGTCGCCATTCCTAAAAAAAGGGTGGGTGCACGTCACCTACCATTTTTCGTGTCCTGCCAGGCTTGCTCACACTGCATCTGCACTCCAGGCTAGCACCGTCGAGCCCACCAAGGTTTGTTCCAGTAAATGGTAGGGATGGCTCTCGTTGACTGGGTCATACGTAGGCCCGCCACAAGCGAACAAGGGGGGATGGCAGCCGCGACGATGCTGAGGATCAGGTAAGGGTGTTTCTCGCTGCAGCATCCCCACTCCTAGGAATTTGACAGCTTGGCCATCTATACCATTCGTTTCTCACAGTCCCGCTCGACCGCCAGCACGCCTGACCGTCCATTCTTGGCGCAGCCACCTCGCATCAACAGTTTTGGCATGCAGAACGTGCGGGGACCATCGACCCCTCCGCCAGACAGCGCCATGCCCGAGCCAATGCAATCCCAGCCGCCCTTGCAGCTGACGGTAAGGACACGCACACGTTGGACATCCCCCACGTCGCTGATGACTGTCGTGTAGCACGCCGCAAATTGGGCAAGAGAGGCACTCACTCAGCTCGATGAGGGGAATCATGGTGAGAACGCCCTCTGACGGCCCGTACACTATCACACGACTCGCATGTTCATATCGCCCTTTGTCCCTTTGTCCAAATGAAATACAAAGTTGATTTTTTAGGAACGCAGCAAACCCATGGGGTTGCTGCAAAAACCAATCAGATAATCTCAGTTCCTCTCGAGGAAGTGCTCCATGCATCTGCATGGGAAGCAGAGCCACAGCCGACCCCTAGGCGGGACGAGGACGAGGAGGCCGGTGGCTTAAGCTCTCTTGCGTTTTCTTGTGAGGCTGAACCGCATCTTGGGTTCCACACCCAAGCCTCTTCTTCTCTGCACGCCTCGGTTGCTGCCCACTTGCCAACCAAAGGTCCAGTACGTCTGCTCTGGCTGGGCTCACGCGTGGGGCAAGTGACTGATGAAAAGAGCTTGTTCAAACAGACACATCTCCTCGCACCACCTGCATCTCGCGCGGAACCCTTGTGTGTGCCCAAGAACAGGAAGCCAGGTACGGATGGTCAACTTGGACACGTACAAACGAGGCTCTCATCACACCCGTGCTCGCAGTCACCACCCGCTGTGGAGGCATTGTTGGCGAAGACCCGGAGCCGGGTACGCCTCTGCCATGCGGCACCCCATCGACAGTCCCAAGCCGCGCACCGGGGCCCGACGACGACGTAAGCACTCACGTCCTTTCATGTGGGCGACCGTACTCAAGGATACAATAGAGCGTCTTGGTCGGGCAGAAACGTGTGGCCGTGAGCACACCGCTCTCAGAGAAAGACAGCCCCCTGGCACCTCCACATGCATTGTCACCACTGTACGTGTATGCCTGTCCTCTTCGTGCAGGGTCCGAAGCTAACCCGGCGCACGTTGCACCCCAGCTTGTTCAAATACCCACTGGGTTCGCCCCGTTGTGTTGAGATCCGAGAGCGGGACCTGCGCTGTCTACAGCCCGGCAAATTCCTCAACGACAGCATCATTGACTTTGGACTTCGGTGTGTCCCGGTGGCTTTCCCCTTCATGGCGCTTCCTCATGCCACTTCCAGGTACATCATGCACGAGCTATCCCAGTCAAGCCCAGATTTGACAGGCGGCGTGCATATCTTCAATACGGGGTTTTACGCCCAAGTGGCCAACTTATTCAGCTGCCACGCAAGCCCCAACCCCGAGCGTGGCTCCCCGTTCTCACCCGCGCTCCAGAGAATGAATCAGTGGGTGGCACCCCACCTGGTGAACGACCGCCTGTTCATCCCCGTGAACATCGAGAGGTAAATGCTGTACCAGTCCCTTTGCACTTACCTACGTTGACGCATGAGCACGCCAACAATGTCAGGGAAGGGCACTGGTTCTTGATGTTCATCTACTGTCCCAGCGGGAGGAGCTCTCGGGCCGATAAACGTCCGCTCATGATCTCCCTGGATTCCACGGGGGCAAAGCGCGAGCAGGAAGCAGACCAGCTTAGGTGGTACTTTTCTCAGGTTCCCACCAACCCCCTGCACCCGGAGTATGCAGACCGTCACGTGAGTCACGGGCAAGCATCACATTAGACCACCGAGCCGACATCACGCTAGTACTTGAAACAGGGCGACTCGGTTAACTGTGGCCTTTACGTCTTGCACGCCGCAGAGGCACTGCTGCGCCACGCAGGCCCATTGCACGCACACTTGGCCACCCCCCACACTCGCGCAGCCCGGTGGTACAAGAATGAAATGCGATCCAGAGAGGAGTGGATCACTGTCATCAAGGGCATCCAGAAATCGCAAGCCGTTGCTGCGGCGTGAGTCTCTTGCCTTTGGTGCTGTCCTTCCTTCCTTCCTTCCTGACTAAATTACCGCTCCCCAGCGTCTCCGAACCTGTGTCAACACTGGACGCCCCACCGACGCGAGGCGAGCCCCACCCTCTCATCACCAGTCGCCCACACCCAGGGCACATCCAGGAACCTACAGTAGAGCCTGTCGAGCTCACCCGCTCCTCTCTGGCTGGGCCGGCTAATCGCGCAGGGGGGTCAACGCCAACCTCAAGGGAGGGTGCCCATCCAGCCGTGAAACCTGCGCAAAGTGTGAATTCCCAAAGCCCCCCGCCATGCACACCCCCCTCTGACAAGGCGATGGGGCGTGGTGGCACCACCTCTGAGGCTGACTCAGGCCCGCCCCCTTCGCTCGTCCGCGCGGATCACTTGCCGCCGGCTCTAGCTACCGTGACAACCTCGCCGGGCACGCAGGCCGTGTTTGGAGGATCACCCCTGGATCTACCGCTTACCGGTGGCACTCCCGCCTCCATGCTCATCCAAAGGTGTGTAGCCCCACGTTACTGGCCTGTGCCATGGGAAACTGAAGCCAAGTTGGCCACAGGGCAGAAGCCGATACACCGCAACTGTCTGGGAGCGTGTCTTTGGATAGGTAAGACAGATTGTTGAGACCGCCCTCGCTGTTTGTTTGCTGACCCACCCAGCAGGCCCCCTGTCCGCACCCGGCGCACCCGAGGCCACCCAGCGCCCGAATCCAGGTGAGCCCGGTACTATCCCCCCATCGTCTCCATCCGAGGTTTACCCCCCACCGTCGCCAGGGCCAGCCAGCCCACTAAGGGCGCCCCACGGGGGAAGAGCAAGACGCTCGCCCCCAAGTACGACATCCCGGACATCATACGGCCGCGCTTGGTGGGCGGCGCAGCTGCACATGTGCGAGCTCGACCGGGTACCGACGATGAAGCCTCGGCCAACCAGACTGCCCGCATGGCTGCAGACGCGGACGCCCTTGCGCCCCACCAAGGGACCACAGACCCAGTCCCGAGCTCCTTGGACGCAGCCGGGGGATATACTTCAACGCCGGTGCCTACTTCCGCGACAGCGGCACCGGGTATACCGTTGAATGGTATTCATGGCCTCACACACAGCTCACCGCCGGGGGCATCACACACCGCGACACAGCGTTCAGCCGCAGGGAACATCTTGGGCAGCATGGCGGCGGCAGGGCCGCCAGCCAAAGTGCTGGACCTAACCACGCCCGCGGGACACTCGCTTACATTGAAGACAATCGCATGTTCCATCATGGGGAAGCTGCTCGCACCTGTCTCTCCCAGGATAGTGGTGGAGCGCGTCTTCAACACTGCCGTCAGACTGGGCCGGGGGTACCAGCAAGACCCGCCGACCTTCAGGGCCGCGCTGCAGTCGGCGTCTACAGCAGAGGAACACGTAAGGCTGCCATACTCTGGTTGGAGCACCCCAAAAGACTGAACCTCTCTGCATAGGCCAAGAAGCTGCAACATTTTGATACCATCTGGGAGTACGTATGTGGCGATGGAATAGGGGTGCGCTGCCAAGCTCTCATCGCGCTGCACTCATGGGCCAGCTATGGCTACCTCCTCAAGCAAGGCCAAGGAGTACCACCCCAACAGCTTTTCATGGCGGCACAGCATAAGCAGTGCGCAGCTTGCCGCGGTGATGGAGGCGCCTGCAGCGCTCCATCTCTGCTGCAAGACGCGTCCCACGTCACTTGGATTGAAGCTATGAGAAACACCACCACCCAGTCCTGACCGCCCGCGCTGCCAGCGCCGTTTCCTATCTGTATGTCCCCCGGCTCAACACATCCTGTACATGGTTTTAACTCCCAAATGCCGGCCGCCATGGCCCAGAGACTTGATGCGCGGGTGAAAAGGCTTTTAGTATTTGCCATTGGCCGTCGCCAAGGCGTTGTTCCCAGTGGCAAGTGCTCCAAAGAGAAGCATATAAAGGAAGTCCATACACAGAGTGAGTCCGCACACGGCCCAAGGGGAAGGGGGGGGGTGCTCGCCCCACAACGAGTCTCTCGACTGTGGTAGCCAACCTCTGGGAGTTAAAACCATGTACAAGATGTGCGGATTCTTGGTACAATGGAGGGGAACTGCGCTGGGGATATTTCGCTCCTCTGGCGCCAGCCCATGACGTTCACGTTCCTCAATAATTCCACTAAGAAACAAGCGCAAAGGTTCCCAATTCTGGGTTGTAGCTTTGGCGGAGGGGATAAGACTTGGCCTGGTCATTCCCATGCGCCGCGCTGTGTGATAGTGGATGACCAGTGCCACAACACTGTCCGTCCTTTGATGGGCTCGGGTTCTTATATCGCTGTGTCATCAAGCATGCTGGGTAGCGTCGGGCGGCGGGACCGCTGGGATAGTCTGAGCCTTTGTGCAGCGGTAGTGTCATACGGATGGATCCATGGAGGGCCATACTCATGAAAGACACAGTTAGCTCTGGCCACACGGCAGGACAAAACCCGACCTGTCTATCGCATGAGGTTCAAGGGCCATGGGCAACCTCCAAGAGGCGAGTGGTGGGAGCAGTGTACCGTCGATAGGGTGAGAGGCATCGCCCACCTTGTGTGCTTCCCCGGGGCCCGCCTGCTCTCCCCTCATCTGTTTTCTGCGTATGTCCGACACTGTTAAATAACGCTCGCGTACATGGCAGCACCTGGGCTTCATCCCTTCTGGCACCAAGACCTTTACTGTGTCCGTCATGCCTCTCCCAGGGTTCCCACTGCATCTGGCTCCTCGTCGCTGCACCCCACCGCTCAGATCACTTCCGTCTCGCACTGTGCACAGAGATAGTAAGGCGGACGCTGCTCCCCGAGCAGGTCCTCAAGGCGTGCCTCCACGTCGCCGACAGCAAGGGGCGTGTCCTCCGCAACCTTTTTCGCCATCTCCGACTTCCATGCCCCGTCGATAGCCTTCGCCTCTTCGTCCCAGTTCCGCGCGGTGGCCACGAACAGCTCGTAGCTCTTGGGATACCGTTCGATGGCATCGCCCCGCTGGATAGGCCAGGCCAGCACCTGCCGGAAGTCGGCGGGGCGCTCGTCCCTGGCTTCGTCCATAGCCCAAAGGTAGCCCTGGTTGGTCCGGGTGTGGTTGGGCAAGGCCCCGTCAAGCGGTGTCACGCAGTCTAGGTGCTGCCAGATCCCGCAATTGTCGCACCACCGCAGGACATGTTCGTCGGGGTTGTATTGCCGGCGACACGCCGCCTCGCAGTCCGCGCGGCAGATCTGGGGAAGCTTTGGGCCCCTGGTCAGCCTGGGGGGCATCTCTGGGGGGTCCGTCCGCTTACCCTGGCGGTCTCCTTTTCCAACCGACCTGAGGCCCCGAACATGCATTGGAGGACGCGCATGTAGCAGTCCTCGCGTTCCATTGGGGGCATGTTAACCTGCGTGTTGGAGAACGTCACGACATCGGCGGGAGCTGTGCGTCGCTGCGGGCGTCAGTTCCCCATCCCCACCTCCCCACCCTGCCAAGGGTGTGCATGCACTCACATTCCAGCGTCTCCAGCCAGACGATTTGCTTGTCGTTGGTTTGGACGAACTCGTTCTGACCCAAGTGTTCAAGGTCCCTACACGCCCGAGCAAGTCAGCGGGGCGCGTGCCAGTCTCATCCGTTGCAAAGCTCCTTACGTCCTTGCCATGCATTTTTCATCAAAGTCGCCCCGGGCATACAGCCACTCCAACTGCAAAAACACCTGGCCACTCACGAAACGCTGTCATCGTGGCAGTCAGCGACACCCAAAAACCGGCGTGTTGGGCGGGACAACAACCTCGTCTGTATGTTCAGGCATCCTGATCTCTGCCACTTTGGCATAGGCCCGACGGCGAGCTTGGTTCTCCTCCACCTCGATGTTGACCACGACCCTGGGGACGGGCCATGTCCAGACCGCACGGCGAGATTGGGTTGGGGCCACTCACAAGTCTCCGTCCGTGAACGTATGGCCGTCGGCGGTCTTGGGCTCGCCCACTAGGAGGCATGTGTGGTTCAGACGCGTGCTGTCGAGGGCCGGTGCCGGGAGCTCACCTGTGACGGCGCGCGTGCGAAGCATCTGCGGGAACTCTTTTCGCGTAGGCAGCCTCCACGCCTTGTCGACCGGGGGCTCCGCTTCTCGCTCTTGTCGCCGTTTCTTCTTCGGACGCTGGCTGGCACCCCTGGGTCTTGGTCGCAGCTTCATGATGCCGTGTCTGTGCTGGAAGGCGTTGGTGTTCAGGCGGTCGTACGTGCGTTCCCTCAAAAGCTGCCCCGCCGTCTCCAGGGTCAGGGTATCACGCGATGGTTCTGTCAATTAGTCTGCAGGCGAGCATGCGAGATCGGACGGATGCTGATCCTTATGAATGGGGATGAAACCCGCCCCCTGAGCGGAGTGGGAGCGTGCACGTGTGCCAGGCTCCGGGATACTCCACTTATGTCTAGATGGGTGTCAGGCGCCATATATCGGCCATTGAGCGGTCGCGGCTCGTATACCTTTCTTTTTTGGAACCTTCTCGCCGAGCAGAAGGGCCGCACTTACAGGATGGACCGCCCCACCAGCACGGTGTCGCCCGCAGCGATCTACCTCAAGCCTCGGTCGAGCACCATCGGTGGTGGGGTCTGGGGGGAGGAGGCAGCAAATCCTGAGAGGCACGAGCTCATGCAGGCCACCAGTGAGATGGATGGGCCCCTCAGCCCCGCCCCGTCCCACCCAGAGGTCGACGGCCAGCCTGCGGACTCCGCGCACAGTCTCAGGCAGGACGAGCCAGACAAGCTCTTGCAGGCAACCGACGAGATGGACGAGCCCCTCAGTCCCACCCTGTCTTCCTCCGAGGACAGCAGCTGGGCAGCAGGCTCCGTGGCCGATGTCTGGTACAAGGGGGACAGACTCATGCAGGCCACCGGCGAGATGGATGCACCCGTAAGCCCCGGCCTAACGTCCTCCGAGGGTGGCGGTGGCAATTCAAGCCCTGTGGACGACGTCAGGTGGCGCGAGGCGGACGAACTCACGCAGGCCACCAGCGAGATGGACGAGCCCCTCAGCCCCGCTCTGTCCTATTCAGATAATGGCGGTGGGACAGGAGGCTGTGTAGACAATGTCAGGTGGGACGTGGTGGGCGAATTTGAACTCACGGGGGCCGCGGACGAGGTGGACGAGCTCCTCAGCCCTGCCCTGTCTTGGCCACAGGACGACGGCGAGGCCTGGTGCCTTACCCACGATGTCGGGTGGGACGAGAAGGACGAGCCCACGCAGGCCATCAGTCGATCCCTCTGGGCTTGTGCGGGGGGCGACGCTGTGGAGGTGCGTATGGGGCTTCAAGCAACGTAGTTGGAACCAGCACTCACGCCTGTCCTTTCTTCCCAGCCGGTCCATGAGGTGGGGGTCCAGACCATACGAGGGACGGTGGGTTCGGCCCCAGTTGGGGAGGGCTCGCCCCTGGGGGCACAAGACACGGGAGGTGCGGCGGCTTGGGACGTGGAGGCCGTAGGTGTGGAAGTGGAAGTGGAAGGCTCAACTACCAGACCCAACGAGCGGGGGGGAGATCTCCCTGCGCAAGGCTTGTCGCCTGGCGCCAGCACGGCGGGAGCAAGCTGGGAAAAGACTCGGCGTACGTGCGCTCGCTACTCGTACATTTGTGCTAACCCGCTGAGCCTCCACGCATCAGGCCGCTTCCTCTCTTCGCCCCAGCTGTGGTTGGCGGCATGGAGGGCGCGTATGAGCCTTCTGCCTGCAGAGGATCTGGATGTGGGAGTGATCAACTTTTTCCTGATGGGCAAGTGGTTTGGCATCCCGTCGCCAAAGGCGATCTACATCGAGCAGCGAATGGCAGGCGTGTGGCGGCGCACAAAACTCGACTACAGCGGCCCCAGGTTCCGCCAGTACCGCGCTCACTTTTTGTGCCAGACGTCCCAGGATAAGATGGTGGCCACTGCCTCGGAGGTCCTGTTCCTCATCCCCGGTACAGAGCCCCCGCTTGTGATGGTAGTTGGGGGGCGAGGACGCGACGCCTGGGTCCTGGGGCCTGCGAACAAGGTCCGCAGCTACGACCGCTGGGACGTCTGGGGAGGGTCACAGTTCTACAAGCACGTGTGCCAGCTCCAGGGGTGGACCATTCCGGACAAGGTGAACGTGCAGTTTCCTGACT